>PVKA01016867.1:0-47021 GCA_004027165.1 Ctenomys sociabilis | reverse complement strand
TAAATCTGTACAGCAATTTTGGGAGTATGGCCATCTTCACGATGTTGGTTCTTCCTATCCAGGAGCATGGAATATCTTTCCATTTTCTGAAATCCTCCATAATCTCTTTTCTTAGGGTGTTGTAATTTTCTGTGAAAAGATCTTTGACTTCCTTGGTTAAGTGAATCCCAAGGTATTTCATTTTCCATGGTGCTATTGTAAAAGGTATTGTTTCTATTGTTTCCCTTTCAGTGTGCTTGTTATTTGTGTAGAGGAATGCTATTGACTTTTGAGTATTGATTTTGTATCCTGCTATGCTACTGAACTTCCCTATCAGTTCTAGTAGTTTCTTGGTGGAATTTTTGGGGTCTTCCAAGCAAAGTATCATGTCATCTGCAAATAGTGATAATTTCACTTTTCTTTATTCCCTTTATTTCTCCCCCTTTTCTAATGGCTGTTGCTAAGGATTCCAAGACTATATTGAATAGGAGGGGCAATAGAGGACATCCTTGTCTTGTACCTGATTTAAGAGTAAAAGATTTCAGTTTTTCCCCATTTAGGATTATATGAGTTTTTGGGTCGTCATAGATGGCTTTTATCACGTTAAGATAAAGTCCATCTATTCCAATTTTCTGTAGGGTTTTGAACATGAATGAGTGTTGGACTTTGTCAAAGGCTTTCTCTGCATCAATTGAGATGATCATATGGTTTTTAGATTTCAGTCTATTAATATAGTGTATTACATTTATAGATTTTCAAATATTGAACCATCCTTACAACCCTGGGATGAATCCTAGCTGGTCATGGTGTATGATCTTCTTGATGATTTGCTGTATTCTCTTTGCCAGGATTTTGTTGAGTATTTTTGCATCTATGTTCATGAGGGAGATTGGCTTGTAGGCCTCCTTTGTGGTTGTGTTTTTCCCTGGTTTGAAATCAATATTATACTTGCCTCCAGAAATGATTTTGGGACTACTTTTTCTTTTTCAACTTCATGGAAGAGTTTGTGGAGTGTGGGGATTATATCTTCTATAAATTTCTTGTAGAATTCAGCTGTGAATTCATCAGGCCCTGGACTTTTCTTTGTTGGTAGGCTTTTTATTACATTTCATATTTCATTGGCTGTTATCACCTATTGAGAGTTGTTATATCTTCTTGATTCATTTTTGGCAATTTGTACCTCTCTAGGAATATGTCCATTTCTTCTGTGTCTTCTATTCTGTGAATGTAAAGATTCTCGAAGTAACTATTGATATTCTTCTGAATTTCCACTGGGTCTGTGGTGATTTCATTCTTTTCATTCCTTATCGCTTGTACTTGGATTCTCTTTTGCCTCTTTGATGAGGTTGGCAAGAGGCTTATCAACTTTATTTAGTTTTTCAAAGACCCAACTTTTTCATTTGTGGATTCTTTGAACTGATTTTTTTCATCTCAATTGAGTTAATTTCTGCTCTAATCTTTATGGTTTCTTTCCGTCTTTGTGCTCTGGGTTTTGTTTGCTCTTCTTTTTCTAGTTGTTGAGGTGCAACATTAAGGTGCTAATTTGTTCCCTTTCTGTTTTCCTAATGTGTGAGTTCATATATTATTTTCCCTCTAAGAACTGCTTTCATCGCATCTCATAAATTCCGGTAAATTGTACTTCAATTTTCATTGAATTATAGATATTGTTGAATTTCTTGTTGAATTTCCTCTGCCACCCATTGATTGCTGAGTAGGGTGTTGTTTAGTTTCTTGAATTTAGTGGGTTTTTCTGGTTTCTTTTGTCATTTATTTCCAATTTCATTGCATTGTGGTCAGATAGTATGCATGGGATAATTTCTATTTTCTTGCATATACTTAGGCATGACCTCTGGACTAGTATGTGGTCTATTTTGGAAAATGACCCAGGTGCAGCTGAAAAAAATGTGTATTCAGCTGTGGTTGGGTGGAACACTCTGTATATGTCCACCAGGTCCATTTGTTCCAAGCTCTGGTTCAATTCTGCTACTTCCTTGCTAATTTTTTGTCTGGTTGACCTATCTTTTTGAGATAAGGGTTTGTTAAGATCTCCTGTTAAGATTGTGTTCTTAGACATTGAGTTTTCCATGTCCCTTAAGAGTTGTCTTACATAGTTGGGTGCTCCTGTCTTTGGGTCATAAATATTTATGAGTGTTACTGCTTGCTCTTGAATTTTTCCCCTGACCAATATATAGTGGCCTTCTTTGTGTCATTTGATCATTCTTGGTTTGAAGTTGAGACTTTCTGAGAACAGAATTGCTACACCTGCTTTTTTCTGAGGTGCTGGGGCATGTAGCATTGTTTTCCATCCTTTGACTTTGAGCCTATGAATGTCCTTTTGAGTTAAGTGTGTTTCTTGTATGCAGCATATTGTTGGATTTTGTTTCCTAATCCACTGTGCCAGTCTATTTCTCTTAATTGGAGAATTGAGTCCGTTTACATTTATGGTTATAATTGAAATGTGCTGACTTATGTTTGTCATGATATTTACCTGGCATTGTTTACTCCTTTGTAACCTGTGTTTAATTGACTGTCCTGTTTAGTGGGTTCCTTCCATTCTCATTCATGGAGTTCTGGTCGTTGTGGTCTCTCTCTAGAACATCTTTTAGCAGCCTGTGAAGGGATGGCTTTGTCATCATGAAATTCTTTAGTTTTTCTTTGTCGTGGAAGTATTTCACTTCTCCATCAAACTTGAAAGAGCGTTTTGCAGGGTATAATAATCTGGGCTGGAATTTGTTTTCGTGTAGGACTTGAAGAACTCTGCTCCATGCTCTCCTTGCCTTCATTGTTTGTGTAGAGAAGTCGGCTATAATTCTGATTGGTTTTCCTTTGAATGTGAGCTCCTTCTCTCGCGCAGCTTTCAGCAAATTATTTTTGTGTTGGATATCTTGTATCTTAACTATTATATATCTTGGTGTGTTTCTACTTGGGTTGAGGTTATTTGGTGTTCTGTATGCTTTGGTTACCTGAATATTGGATTGTTTCCTCATATTTGGGAGGTTTTCTGAAATTATTTCTCCTCTAATACTTTTTATGTCATTTGTATTGACTCCTTCATTCTCGTTGATCCCAATTATTCTCACATTCTTCATCCTGGCGTCATTTTGCCGGTGATGGATTATTTTTTCCTGCATTCTTGTTGTTTTTAAGAGATCCTTTCTCACCTTTTCACTAGCTGCTGTGGCATCTTCAAGATATGAAACTCTGTCTTCGCTTCCACTCAGACGGTTTTGTAGACTCGTGATTGCTATTTTTAGTTCTTCTATATGTCTTTGACTCTGTTTCATGTGTTCTATTTCTTTTCTGTATTTCTCATTCAAGGAATCCATCATATTTCTTATCTCCTCAATTTTTTTATCCATGTCTTCTTTAGAGGTAGTTATTAATTCTTTTTCTTCTGTGTTTCTTCCAAATTGGATTTCCTCTGTATTTTTCTGGGCTTGTTTCTGTATTTCAGATCCTATGACATCAAAGTGTTCTTTTTTAATTTCAGAACTTCTTTCTGCTTTGAGTTCCTCATGATCTTTCTGCTGTTTTTTCTTTGCTTCAGATGCTGTTAATTCATATATATCAGCTGGAATCCTGCTCTCTCCACTTGTTCTGGGTGATCATAGTTTTTCCACCCAATGTTTCTGGAATTCATTCTTTATTTCAGTTACTATGTATTCAAATATTTGTTTTTTAATTTGGGGAATTACTTCTCATTTTATTTCCTCTCTTGCTTTCTGCTATTGTTCCTTTGCTGCTGTATCTGTTAGTTCATTAATTGCAGCTGAGCTAGTGTCCTCTGCCCTTCCTGATGGACTCAAGATCTGGGATTGCATTTTTCCCCTTCTCTTTGTTATTTTGTATAGCACTGACCTTTGACCTTTGGTGTAGAGCTTTGGTGCAGATATTACCTTAGCTTGTTATGAGATTCGAGTGCCAGTCTATGAAGTTTGAGATTTTCCAGGTACGCTTATTCTGGATCTAGCTGTTTTGTTCAGTTCCTTTTTTGTTGCAGCTCCTTAGGTTCCCCTCTGTTGGTTTCCAGGGTCAACCCTCCTGTGTCAGTCAGGTAATTCGCCAGGTGGGTGTGCCTGGGCTTTGGTGGGTCTTCTGGGCTCACAAAAGGATAGTGGATGATCTTATTCACTGAGTAGGCTCTACTGGGTCCGCCAGTTTGTGCTGGGCCCGGGTCTACGGGCCATAACCCAAGAAGGCTGGGAAAGGTCCCTCTGGTGCAGTGGGCCTGGAGCCCTCACTCACAGGCCAGGCTGTGCTGGGTTTCGGTCTGTGGCGTGGGAGTGAGGATTGCTGAGAAATGTCCCTCTGGTGTGACAGGCTTGGCGTTCTCACTCTAGGCCAACCTGTACTGGGTCTGGGGCTGTGGGGGTGGGATCAGTAATCACCTGGAAATGTTTCTCTGGCACAGTGTGCCTGGAGCTCTCACTGGGCCACGGGGCGTGTGGAAGCATGGAATCCCTTTGGAAATGTCTCTCGGGCATGGCAGGCCTGGAGTTCTACACTCACTGAACTTTGCTGCCCAGAGAGTCGGGGAAATTCCCACTCATTCAGTGGGCTTTAGGGTAGGGGAACCGGGGAGTAGTTGGTGAGTGGGTCCTGAGGTTTCAGGCCAGTTACTGGCTTGGAGTGCTTGGGGACAGGGAACTTCGTAGTGCAGGTGGGAAGAGGCCATTGGCTCTCCCTCAGACTCACCACACTCACCGATCTGGGAAGCCTGGTGAGTCGTGCAAATTCCCACTCACTGGGAGATATTGAGGCAGGATCCAGGAGGCCGCTGGAGTCAGCTGCTGTCTCAGGCTGTGGGTCTCGCTGTCATGTGAGGTCACTGGGGCTGGGCGGGTGCGGTCGGGATTGAGCGGGTCTTTCATGTCGAGTAGTATGTCATCTGCAAATAATTGTAGTTTAACTTCTTTCTTTCCAATTTTTTTTCCTTTTATTTCTCTCTTGTGTAATGACTCTGGCTAGTATTTCAAGAACTACATTGCATAGTAATGCTGATGTGCAAATGGAAACTGGTAAAAGTACTATGGGAAGCACTATGGAGATGCCTCTGAATACTGAGACTGGAAGTCCCACTCAACCCAGCTCTTCCTCTTCTGGGTATTTTTTTAAAAAAACCTGAAAATATCGTGCCGCAGTAATATATGTGCACCATGTTTATAGCAGCTCAATTTGTCAGCCACATCTTGGAAACATTCCAAAACTCCATCACATGAAGAATGGATAAAAAGATGTGGTATTTTTATACAATGGAGTATTACTCAGCTATAAAGACAAACTTACAGACTTTATAGTAAGTGCATGCAATTAGAGACTATGCTCATTAGTGAAATAAATAAGAATAGCATGTATAGGCACCGGATTGTCCCCCTAGTGTAAGAACCTGAAATAATAAATAAAACCTGAAAGGTACAATAGATTTAGTAAAATAAAAATGGAGATGAGGGAAGGGAGAAAAGACAGAAAAAGAGGAAAGGGAAAAATCATGGAAGTATATATGCAGGATATAGGTGAAAAGATTGTACTACTAATTTCTATCAGTGTTTCAAAAGTAGCAGCTAATGTTTAAAGTTTTTACTTTGATTGACTCTATATGCTAATATCTGTAATCTGAACAAGTCTTTTATTTGTGTGTGTGTGTTTTGAGGAAGGGTCTACAGCGTATCCAGGGTCTCACTCCTAGACTGAACTTGTGATCTCCCTGGTTACAGCCTCCCAAGAGCTGGGACTGTAGGCACGCATCACCACTCCCAGTCTGATTCTCCATCTCAGCGCACCCTGGGGGTGGGGCCAGCATGGCAGGCTGGGGGATCGAACTCATGGCCCCTGCACCTGCTTGGAGGCCCTTTAATCCACTGACCTAGTTGGCTGGCCCTTGAACAAGTACATTAAGGACAACAATGTGCAATACAGAAATCACAGTTGAATAACTTTTATCTTTTTAAGTATATATAATCTTTAATCCCTTATATATTATTATACTTTTTAAAATAAATTAAAAAATAAAAAGTTAAAGGGACAAGGGGAAAATTAAGATTCATTGAAAAAAGAGCAAATGTTCAATTGCTTGATCAATCTTGCATAGCTATATCTGGTAGTCTGAGCAACAAATTTGACAATAAGAATATATAACAACCAGCGTGAATATTCCATTCTTGATCTGAAATTCTGCACCATTTGTACTGTCTTATATCACGTTGTTTTTGCCTTATTATTATTTTTTCTGGTCTTTGTTTTCATTTGCCCTCTTTAAAATAAAAAAAAATTTAAAGCAGTCAATAATATGAATTAAAACAATCATTACGTTTTTAAATTGAGCAACCCCAGTGCATCATTTTGCCATTTCATTAAAGTGTTTATATTCAAAGAGATGAAGGTGATCATATGGGTATGCTTATGGTTCTGTTTTCTGTAGGAGTGATCCATATCAATCCCCTGACATGTTTCCCAGAAGTAGAACTACCTGGGCATTCTTAAATCCACGATAAAATATTAGATAAACTGACCCTGAGCCTGCTATTGGAATGTGCATTGATTGGAGATTTATTACTTCTTTTTCCTTTCATCTGCAGTTTTGCCTCAGGAAAAACAGCTTTTAAAATATATTTAGCTCTCTCTTAGAAGACATGGAGATGCTATTTTCAATGTGCTAATTTCAGAACTTTGTCAAGTTTATAGATTTGAACTTGTATACCAAAGCATATTATCTCTAGAGGTGCACTTACCTTCATGTGAATTTCAAATGGATTTCTTCTGCTGGATGATTATCCTAAGAGTGTGGACCTTTTTTTTATCATTTTTGTGAATGTAAGAAAGAGTTGGGGTGCTTTCTGCAGCACACTTACTTCCCTCTCATCAATGGGACTCCGCAGAACTGTTAGTCTCCACGAGAGAGAATGATCCCAGTCAGACCTGGACCAATGTTCTCCATGATTTTGTTTTCTTTTATTTCTCTGCCTAGACCAACTTTCCAACTACTAAATCTCTTTTGTCTACCACAAAAGATGCTTGGAGTCTTAGAGATTCTTTTAAGGCTCAAAGAATCATCAGCTACTCCATAGTCAAGGTGATTTCCTACTAGATTGATTTCTTCTACTGATTGGCATGAAATTTATTTCATGAGATTGTATAGGTCTGGGCTTCCAGGATAATGCTGACATGCAGATAGGAGAAGATTCTCACTTAATTCCAGATACAATACTATTTATTGAATAAGTAGAAGATTGTATGTGTGACATTTTCTCATTATTCTAAGTCTTCATTTATAAAGCATTGTACCTCACCTCACATCAGACATTTTTCTAAATATAGAAACCCTATAAAATTATTTTTCACCTTTCTGACTACAGGATTTAGTTTATTTTATCTATCACTAAGGTAAAAGCCACCAGAAATAATCATCCTTTACTCTGCATTCTTCATTACTCCTTTCAAAGGATTATTTATTGAGGAAGAAAGTGAAAGGATCAAACTTGAATAAACTACAAGTTAGTGTAGCAAAAGCTCATAAGAAAGATATGAAATGACTAGAATAACTAGGACATGCTGCCCTAACCACCCTACAATCCTTTGTGAATTATAAGTGCTTTGCTTCTTTCCTGTCCATCTGGTCTGTCTGTAGGGGTGGGCTCTTCTTCAAGCGTCTTCATTTCAGGGACTCAGTGTGACAAAGCAGGAACATCGGAAACATAGCCAGTTCCAGTGATGGGGGAGAGACTCTCAAAGATTTGGATGAGATTGGTTGCTCATCACCTGCTTACTGGGCACAGGAAAGGAGTACTGGGAGAACAGCACTAAATGACCACGACAGATGCAGGCAAAGTCATTAGCTAATATGCTGACTTTGAAGTTACAATAGGAAATGCATAGCTTTACTCCATTCCTTATCAGGATCATATTTTATCAAAATATAGAGAATGAGAAAGACTTATAGATACAAGAGGTCTTATGAAAACTAAAAGCCAATTTTATATTAATAATTTGTAAAGAATAAATCAATTATTGAATTTTATTTTCTTCAAAGACAGAGTAATTCAGTGTGGAATTTATGCTGGAATCCAAATGGAAAGAAAATTGAGCAGAGGAAAACACTGAGAGATAACATATCCAGCATAAGGAATGTTATTTCTAGGTCAGAATAATTTCTTTATCTTTTTTACCTCTCTGGTTCAAATTTTTCATATTAAGTACATATTGCTTTTATAATGAAAAAGTTTGCTACATAACCTGGGAGACAACGTTTTTGAGAAGAGAAAAGTGAAAGATTTTTAGTAGTATGCATAAAACCAGCTTATTAACCAGTAGGTTAGTTAGCTGAGAAAAGTTGTCTTTCCTGGAGGTTTAAAAATAATATTGACACTTGCATTTGGAGGGTGAGACCTAATTAAGGAACAAAAGGGGCTGAAAGAACTCTGGGTTGGGCTTTTCATTCTACTTGAGACAATGAAAGGGATGCACAGCTGCTTGTCAAAGAGAAAATCTGTTTAAATGTGAGCTCTTATAACTTTGTAGGGTACTTTATCTTCAAGTCTTGGATTTTTGATGAAATCTAGTATATTAATTAGAATCATAACGATGTTTATTCAGATGTGCTTGAATCTTAAACAACCCATGGTTTGTACAAGTTTTAAAACAACACTTTTTTCATGGTTTTAGTAAGTAATTCAATGTAATTGTGACAGGTATAGGTCAGTGGCCCGGAAGCAAGGAAGGATTCCCGGTAGTCATGAGGAGACTTTTAGGGTGATGAGTAGGTTAACTGAACTTATGATTGAACTAATGATTTCATAGCATATGTGTTCTAACTTACTGTTGTATAATTTAATATGTGCAGTTGTACCTGAAAGAAACTGTATGGTTCAGTGTAATCTGTGAATAGTGTAGCTCAAAGGGTTTTATTCACATTAAACAGCCAAACTGTACAGTAAGGTATGGATATAGGCCTAACATGTCATATTTTTCACCAACATGAGGATTGGAATGTGAAATTTTCTGATGAATGCAAGCTAGAGAAAATGAAAACAGAGAAAGAGTTGATACCTGCGTGAAGAAAGGATTTGAAATCAACAAAGTGAAATTTGGCAGGTAATCCATCCTGTTCCTGTAAGTTACAAGTGTACGTCTAATTTCCGTGGCTGAGATTTTAGCTAACTAGACAGAATCCATATTTGACACTAGGTTTGGGATACTGGTTACCATGCTTGAAATTTACAAACATTATTATGTTTGGTAGTTACACAGAAACTTTGTCATTAAGACAGATTGGTACTTTTCAAGCATAATTGGAATATGACTAAAGAACAGTTAATATAAATCCACACTGTTTTGGAGATTCTGGAGACAGTGGTAGATAAGTGATTCTGTAAATAACGAGTAATGAATGATAAAAAGTGAAATTTAAAATTCCCAGGTAATGCCAACAAGTGGGTGCTATCATAGCTTCAAGAGAAACAAACTGAGCCACTATCATACAATTTAGAAATGTGCTTTTAATATAGTGTGATTTTGTTCTTGCACGTTTTTAGTACATTGAACTTTTGGATCTTAATTTTTAACAATTTAGGCTACTCACCATGATGATATTAAACCTCTAGCAATAACTAAAGCTATTTCTATAGGAAGAAATAAGAGCTGAGGTGAAAATATTCTTTTGATCCACCAGATCAGCTGTGGCTATTATGTTCTACAGACAGAGACATATGAGTCACTTTGATCTTTCCATCATTTATAAGGGCCACAGCTGATTGGATTAAGTTGCACATGCTCTCAAGTCTGAGCTATCATTGAATATGTAGAAATAATTTCAGTCTAGCAAATGAAATACTTTCGAATTCTCAAACTTCACTTGTATCTTGAGGGATGATCCAATTGTAAAAAAAAATAACATTCATTAACATTTGCATGTTCAGCTGCTAAGATTGTAAATAATAATTGTTCACT
This sequence comes from Ctenomys sociabilis, assembly GCA_004027165.1. Taxonomy (NCBI): domain Eukaryota; kingdom Metazoa; phylum Chordata; class Mammalia; order Rodentia; family Ctenomyidae; genus Ctenomys; species Ctenomys sociabilis. The sequence goes on along the minus strand of PVKA01016867.1, from coordinate 37,100 downwards.
AAGTAAAAATATGCTTTTGTGTAGAGAACTAGAACTTTGTAACTTGATGTAAATAAGCAGACAAGGCTTTTTCATAGTCTTGAACATATTTTTTTTCTGTAGGCCTTTCAATTAGAGCTCAGAAAGTTATATTAAGTTTTAGAATTTAGGTTCTCAATGGTGGATTTTATAATCATTTTGCTTAGCATCTAGCTAAATAATTCTGTTGTTAGGAGGAATAACTAAAAATTATTTGGATTCTAAAGGTGAACAGGATTGTACATTAAAATGAATACTCAAATCTGAAATTCAGAAATATGTTACATTGACAGAGTAATAGTGGTAATGTTTACTATAGATAATTCTCTTTCTTAGGAAGAGTATCAGACATGGGAAGGACAATGGAATTTTCAATAATCAAAAGCTCAGTTCTACAAAGCAAGAACATCTTATAGGGAAAAATGTGTGGATCGTTCATAAGCTATTAGCTCACTGACTCATCACTTGAATATTAACTGCAGTGTGGCAGAGATGGTTTGCTCCTCTTGCCAAGTCTGTCTTAGATTTTGATGTCATATGGCTGACTGCTAGGTAATGCACTATAATGAACTTTTAGGCACGACTCATAAGAACTTTCCATACACAAAGCTCCTTGTTCCTTTCTTTTCCAGATGTTTGGAATTGAGATAACTGCTTTTTTCCCTATGGAAATACTATTTTTTAAAATTTTAAGTATAAAAAATAGTAGAGAAAAAATTGGAAACAATATAACATTACATTAAACAAAATGATAGGGTTTCAACAATGGTTGTTATAATGCATATTATTATCTTCAAATTAGTTGCTTAGATTAGCAGATGTAAGCATGAAAAATTGATCAAAAATTGGTCTTTAAAGAGCTTCCTGCTGAACAAGACTATCTTGTATGTCACATTCATGACAGTTATACTTTCATAGAGTTCAGCTTCTGTGCTATTGGGCTTTTTTTTTTTTTTTAGCTAGCATCATTACATTCATATAATTCCTAAGGTTTTTAAAATCACATTGTATATCAAAAACAGCATATTCAGCACAGGTCCAAGACACTGAGAGATACCATGAGCAAGGAGATGTTGCTACTTTTCTAAAAATGGGAGAATTCTCCAGAAGGACAGAACTAATATAGATAGATAGACAGACAGACAGATAGATAGATAGATAGATAGATAGATAGATAGATAGATAGACAGACAGCCACACAGCCACACAGACAGACAGTTGACAGACAGACAGATATAGATAGATAGATAGATAGATAGATAGATAGATAGATAGATAGATAGACAGACAGACAGACAGACAGACAGACAGACAGACAACAGACAGACCGACCGACCGACAGACAGACAGACAGACAGACAGACAGACAGACAGACAGACAGACAACAGATAGATAGATAGATAGATAGATACATAGATAGATAGATAGATAGATAGATAGATAGATAGATAGATAGATAGATAGATAGAAGAGTTTGATTCATCATGGAATTTGGGCTACATGATTCTGTAGAGCAATTTTTTTCTTTTGTTCTCCCTGAATGTTTATTGTGTTGGGTACTTGCTGCATTGGGAGTCCAGCTCTACTTTACTCAGTCCCCTAAATCAAAAGTTCACCACTACCAGAAATATCTGCACAGACATACCCAGAAATGACCTTGGGCTTACGTCTTGTTATTCTTTAACTTTTTCAACTTTACACATAGAAGTGCAAGTACACAGAAGTGTGCTACAATCGCTCCTTTCTTCAGTTTCACTTCTGATAGTTTCAGTTACCCATAAACAATCATGGTGAAGAAAAGTTTCTGAGATAAGTAATTCATGAATTTTAAAGTAACTTGTCTTATAGTACCTTATAATAAGTATTTTATTTTATAATTCCTTATTATTGGGCACACCTTACTGTACCTAATTTTATAAATTAAAAAATACCACGGTTATGGATCCATAGTAAAATGTAGTCTGTAAGTTTGGTTCTATCAGAGTTGCAGCCATCAACAGAGGTCTTCTGATGTCCCACCCATAGTAAGGGAGTATTACTATGCTAGGATTCTGCTCCCTCAGGACTTGGGACACACAACTCTTGCTACTCAGTTTCTTCATAAGCTAAAACAAAAACAATCTCTCTGTACTTAGAAATATTGTACAGCTTAAGCATATTTTTATTTATCTATTTATTTATTGCAGAACAGTGGATTGAACTCAGGCCCTTGCATGTCTTTGTCATAGCACTTGTTACCTTTTAACATACCAATTAGGATACATTTTATTTATAGACTGTTATTTCATAGACTGATGTAACTTGTGTTTTGTTGAATATTTTAGAAGTTCAATGAGTGTTTAATTGATGTTTGTGATATAAATCAATATTATATAGATAGAAATCAGAGATCATCTATATATACATATAGATTACTTAAAATTTTCTCTATTTGTGCTTAACATGTAATTTAAAACTAAGGTCGAAGTAGGTTAAAAAGAAGAATCTTTTCCATGCCTCAAACACTTAATCAGAACTTCCTATGCATTGGCTAAACAAAATGGCTATGGTTAACTCTGAGCAGATTTTTATGAATTAGGGTGAAATTTGTTATATATATATATTTTAACTACTAAGCTTCATAATTTGTTCACTTTTTGGAAAAGTATTCAGCAAATGACATTTGTTGTGTGTTGCATACAAATCACAAAAGCAACTAGAACACAATGAGAAACTCAATGGTAAAGGTTTATAATTTAGGTGTCACAAACGATCTTGATTTAGTTCCAATGGTTGTGTCATAAAAATGCAACTCACAGTTTACTTCTTTTCACACGTTTCCATACTTCATTCTTTTCTCATTTATAGCTCTGAAATTTTGTACCATTAGATATTTAAAGTAACCTTTTTATTTGTTTTCACTAATAATTTCCTCCACATTTACCAAATCACCAATTAACTCATGACGGAGCATGTAACAAAATCATGAACTGCTTATGTTTGATTTTGATACATCATTTCATGTTTAGCTTTTAAAAATCAATGCTTTCTATTTATTTATGAACCTAAAAATCTAAAACTAAATTCCATTAAAAGTAAACAGTTGAAATACCCCCAAAGAAAAAATTAACAGGACCAAGTTGTTCAACAGTTAAATGTCAGAATGACTCATATATTGCTTTACAGTATAAGGCAACATCTACTAAGAATATCCAATTTAGAAATCAGTTTTCAATTTTGACCAACAGTAGTGGTTTAAAAATAGTACCATAATCCCCAAGAATATTATACTTTTGTTTCAAATGATAGTGTTTTCTTTTTTACATTGTATGCTGCATTAACAGACATGTGATCATCATTATCATATAGACTGTGTGAACATTATGACAAGCTGTCATTTCAGAACTTTCTTCTTTATGTGTATGGGAACTGCTAGATGGGTTGACTTAACATGCTCACTGCCAAGAAAGAAAAAGAGAGGGTAAAAAATATGGGAATTAACTTGATTTAATCATTGTTACATTTGTCTGTGTATCTTAACCACATTTTGTTCCATATCTATCTATCTATCTATCTATCTATCTATCTATCTATCTATCTATCATCTATCTATATTCTGTCATTCAGAATAAATTTATTTATTTATTTATTTGCAAAACAGGGGATTGAAGTTAGGCCCTTGCATTTGCCAGGCAAGTGCTTATTCTACTGAGTTATTTCCCCGGCCCCCAGAATACATTTTAAAAAGCAAATCAAAATTTACAATTTGGGGCTAGTGAGATAGCTTCGTGGATTAAGTGCATGCTTAGACAAGCTCAGGAACCAAGGTTTGATCTCCAGGACTGCATGCCATGTTGGTTCCACCCTCGGGTGGCCAAGTCCAGGCATGGTGGTGCATGCCTGTAATACCAAGGCTGAAAACAGGAGGATCGCTATGAGTTCCAGCTGTGTATTGAGACCCTGCACCAAATACATAACATTAAAAACATTAAAAATGTACAATTTGACTGGAAAGATAAAGACACAGTCCTTTCAAACAAGTACTGAATGGGATTTAAGTGACCTCAAAGAGTGCTCAAAATTTCTTTTGTTTTTTTTAAATTATTTTTTAACGAGAATAGAAAATAGTAAAAAAGAAAAGACAAGTCACAATAGAAAAGGTACAGAATTTCACTAAATTGAATAATAGGAATTTGACAACGGTTGCTGTATTGCATAATGTTATATTCAAATTAGTTATTTAGATTGCCAGTTACAAACATGCAAAATTAGTTTTTAAAAAGTTGTACATTAAAAGAGAGAACAAAACTTTAAGAATTAGCTGATCCTTTCTGTAGATCAGCAGAAATCAGCAGTGCAGGTCTCCAACCTATCCTATATATATTCATAAATTTAGAAATGGAGAAGTAAAGAAGTAAAGCAAACTGCTTGAAAATTGCATCAAAATAAAATAGACTAGAAACATGTATGTGGACCTGTCTCAGGAGCTGGCATCACCTGAGGAGCTTAAAACCCACACTCCAGATCAGTGGTGGTGAATCTAAGGCTTCCTGCCCATCCAGCTGTTATCACTGAAAGCTCTGAAAGGTCCGCCAGCATTACCAAGACCTATCTTTTTTTTTTTTTCAAATTAGTGGAACAGATTCAATAATTAATACATTGCATATTGTTTTCTTAGTGGTTATTTGTTGTACAAGGTGCACACATGATATTCTATTTACAAATGCTATGAGAGCAGATGCCTCTAATAAATGAATTAAGAGAATGTAGCTGTATACTTATCTTTTTTAAAAGCTGATTTATAGTACAGTTTCAATAATTATTACTTTTTACATTTTAATCTTCCTAGTAGTTATCCATAGTACAAGAAGCAGACAAGATATCCTGTCCAAATATGATTAGTGTAAATCTTTCTTCTCATAGAATTATGCAAAAGTAGCTGCATATTTATCCTAACTGTTCTGTATATAAAAATACAGAATGGTTCTTCCTTTGTATCCCCCTTTTGTGTTTAGTCCTGTCAGAGATGGGTATTCTATTGCCATTCAATTATTATAGGTGCTTGAATTCAGCAAAAAAATCCAGGACAGTCCAGCAGTCCACAACAGTAGTGGGTTATCTGAAAAAGTTGTTGATTAGAGCCTTTTAGAGCTCAACATGTTATTATGGCTTTACTTTATATATCTCATTTTTATTCTTTTTTGCTAGATGGTTAAGACCAAGATAAAGCAAGTCCTACATAATAAGAAATGTAACTTTTGTATCTGATAAGATCAGTCAAGTCCCCTTGGGGTTTATCCTATAACCCTGTATCTTACTTTGAAAATTCTTTGTCAATGTCAGCCATGTGCCAAGACCTCTAAAGTAAGAATTGCTGTGCTTTGAATGAAGAGTTTGCTAGGTGACACATTCTGGAAGTTTCCAAAGCTTCCCAGCTGAGGTATTCCAAAGGGAAGTAAGTCAAGGCTGAGAACTATTGAAGGAAAACCCCTGGGAGAGGCTCAAAGTGGCTATTTCAAACCATGTCAGAATAGTTTGCCTGTGTCTGACATGTTGGGAATTTACCTTATTCCAACTGACCTCGAGAAGAGAAATCCTCCTCAATCCTTCCCCAATCAAGGAAGAAATCCTTAGGAGTACTTGTGAATCTCAAAGTCTTCAGGTGTGTCCTTGGACCTGAATGTGGGCTCCAGAATGCACCCGGGCTGTGCACCTTCCTACCATCCCACTCAAGGCCTAAGAGCTACAGCCCCTCCAGCCTAGAGAATCTGGTACAGAGATGCAAAGCACAATGTCGTGTTCAGACTGGGAATGCTCCGCCTCCCACAATCATAGGTCCTTATGCTCACAGGTGGGGTTTTGGAAGTGAATGATTCACAGAGTGATATAACCCACATGTTGTCAGGACTGCTCTCTGGTCATAAGTGGTGCTTACCAGGGTATGATCTGGAAGGGTATATTTCTCCCCAGCCTGGGGAGTAATGCTTGAGGTATAATTTCACTTAACAAAATTGTCATATGTGTTGCATGACTTTGACCTGCTAGTGAAATCTGTATTATAATAATTAAACTTGATCCAGGGGCCCCAGATGCAGTGCAGCTCTGCCGGTGAGTGAGAGCTCCAGGCCTGGTGTGCTGGAGGAAACTTTCCCACCAATAACATTTCCCAGTGATGCTGATTCCATCCCGGGGCCCCAGACACAGTGCAGCTAGGCCAGGAACCAATAGAGGGGAACTACAGAAACTGCAGCAAAAAGGAACTGAACACAACAGCTAGATCCAGGCCATGCACAACTGGATAATCTCAAACTTAATAGACTGGCACCCAAATCTCATTACACGCTAAGGTTATAGCTGCACCAAAGCTATAATACCATAATACCAAATGTCAGAGGTCACTGATATACAAAATGACAAAGACAAGGAGAAAAATATAATCTCAGGCCTCAAGTCCACCAGCAAGTGCAGAGGACATTAACTCAGCTGAAATGAACGAATTAACAGATACAGAAGCAAAGAAACAACAGCAGAAAGATATAGAGGAAATAAAATGAGAAGTAATTCCTAAAATAAAAAAAAGAAATATTGGAATACATAGCATCTGAAATAAAGAATCAAATGCAGAAATATCTGCTGGAAAACCAATGCTCACCCAGAACAAATGCAGAGAGCACCATTCCAGCTGAAACGTATGAATTAACAGCGTTTGAAGTAAAGAAACAACAACAGAAAGGTCACGAGAAACTCAAGGCAGAAATAATTTCTGAAATAAAAAAAGAATTCTTTGAATAAAAAGAATTCTTTGAAATCATAGCATCTGAAATACAGAAACAAGTCCGGAAATACACAGAGGAAACCCAACTTGGAAGGAACATTGCAGAAAAAGAATTAATAACTATCTCTAAAGAAGACATAGATAAAAAAAAGAGAGGGGATCAGAAATATGACAAATTCCTTGAAGGAGCACTACAGAAAAGAAATAGAACACATGAAACAGAGTCAAAGACATATAGAAGAACAAAAATATCAAGCACGAGTCTACAAAAATGTTTGAGTGAAAGTGAAGACAGAGTTTCAGATCTTGAAGACGCTGGTGCAGCTAGTGAAAAGGTGAGAAAGGATCTCTTAAAAACAAAGACAATGCAGGAAAAAAAATAATCTATCACCTACAAGATGATGTCAAGACGAACATGTGAGATTAATTGGCATCAATGAGAATGAGGGAGCCAATAAAAATGACATAAAAGAATTTGGGAAGAAGTACTCACAGAAAATTTCCCAAATATGAAGAACCAATCCAACATTCAGGTAACCAAAGCATACAGAACACCAAATAACTTCAATCCAAGTAAAATCACACCAAGACATATAATAGTCAAGGTCCCAGAAATCCAACACAAAAATAATACACTGAAAGCTGCTAGAGAGAAGAAGCAGATCATATTTGAAGAAAAACTCATCAGAATTACAGCCGACTTCTCTACACAAAAAAAGTCTACACAAATTATTAAGGCAAGGAGAGTATGGAGCAGAGGTCTTCAAGTACTGTACGACAACAAATTCCAGCCCAGACTATTATACCTGCAAAACTCTCTTTCAAGTGTGATGGAAAAGTGAAATACTTCCATGCCAAAGAACAACTAAAGAATTTCATGATGACAAAGCCATCCCTCCACAGGCTGCTGAAAGATGTTCTAGAGAGAGACCACAATGACCAGAACTCCACGAATGAGAATGGAAGGAACCCACTAAACAGGACAGACAATTAAATACAAGATTCAAAGGAGTAAACAACAGCAGGTAAATGTCATGACAAACATAAGTGAACAAATTTCAATTATAACCATCAATGTAAATGGACGCAATTCCCAATGAAGAGAAATAGACTAGCGCAGTGGATTAGGACACAAAATCCAACAATATGCTATATACAAGAAACACACTTAACTCAAAAAGACATTCATAGGCTCAAAGTCAAAGGATAGAAAACAGTACTACCTGCCACAGCACCTCAGAAAAAGCAGGAGTAGCAATTCTGTTCTCAGAAAGTCTCAACTTCAAACCAAGAATGATCAAACGACACAAAGAAGGCCACTATATATTGGTCAGGGGAAAAATTCAAGAGCAAGAGATAACACTCATGAATACTTATGCACCAAATATAGGAGCACCCAACTATGTAAGACATATCTTAATGGACATGAAAAACCTAATATCTAAGATCACAATCTTAACAGGAGACCTTAAGACCCTCTTATCTCAAAAGGATAGATCAACCAGATGAAAAATTAGCAAAGATGTAGCAGAACTGAACCAGAGCTTGGAACAAATGGACCTGGTGGACATATACAGAGTGGTCCACCCAAACAGAGCTGAATACACATTTTTCTCAGCTGCACACTGGTCATTTTCCAAAATAGACCACATACTGGTCCAGAAGTCATGTATAAGTATATGCAAGAAAACAGAAATTATCCCATGCATATTATCTGACCACAGTGCAATGAAACTGGAACTAAATGACAAAAGAAACCAGAAAAATCCACTAAATTCATGGAAATTTAACAACACCCTGCTCAATGGATCAGAGAAGAAATTAACAAAAAATTCAGTAATATCTACAATTCAATGAAAATTCTAGCACAACTTACTGGAATTTATGGGATGGGATGAAAGCAGTTCTTAGAGGGAAAATCATAGCTATGAACTCACACATTAGGAAAACAGAATGGGAACAAATAAACACCCTAATGTTGCATCTCCGACAGCTAGAAAAAAAAAGAGCAAACAAAACAAAGAGCTCAAAGACAGGAAGAAATCATAAAGATTAGAGCAGAAATTAATTCCATTGAATTGAAGAAAACAGTTCAAAGAATCCACAAATCAAAAAGTTGATTCTTTAAAAAACTAAATAAAGCTGATAAACCTCTAACCATCCTCATCAAAAAGAGGAAAGAAAATATTCAAGTACATGCAATAAGGAATGAAAAGGGTGAAATCACCACAGATCCAGAGGAAATTCAGAAGATTATCAATAGTTATTTTGAGAATATTTATGCTCAGAGAATAGAAGACACAGAAGAAATGGACAGATTCCTTGAAAGGTACAAACTACCAAAACTGAACCAAGAAGATATAACAACGCTCAATAAGCCAGTAACAGCCAATGAAATACAAAACGTACTAAAAAGCCTATTGACAAAGAAAACTCCAGATCCTGATGGATTTACAGCTGAATTCTATAAGAAATTCATAGAAGATATAATCCCTACACTCCTCAAATTCTTCAATGAAATTGAAAAGGAAGCAGTCATCCCAAAATCATTTCTGGAGGCAAGTATTATACTGATTCTGAAATCAGGGAAAGACACAACCAAAAAGGAGAATTACAGGCCAGTCTCCCTCATGAACATAGACCCAAAAATACTCCATAAAATCCTAGCAAATGGAATACAGCATCATCAAGAAGATCATACAACATGACCAGGTAGGATTCATCTCAGGGATGCAAGGATGGTTCAATATTTGAAAATCTATAAATGTAATACACTATATTATTAGACTATAATCTAAATCCACATGATCATTTCAATTGATGCAGAGAAAGCTTTTGACAAAGTCCAACACTCATTCATGTTCAAGGTCCTACATAAAATTGGAATAGACGGACTCTACCTTAACTTGATAAAAGCCATCTATGACAACCCAAAAGCTAATATAATCCTAAATGGAGAAATACTGAAATCTTCTAGTCTTAAATCAGGTACAAGAAAAAGATGTCCTTTATCACCCCTACAATTCAATACAGTTTTGGAATCATTAGCAAAAGCCATTAGAAAAGAGGGAGAAATAACGGGAATAAGAATAGGTAAAGAAGAAGTTAAATTAACACTATTTGCAGTTGACATGATATTTTCTTGAAAGACCCCAAAAATTCCACCAAGAAACTACTAGAACTAATATGAAAATTCAGTAGCATAGCAAGACACAAAGTCAAAACTCAAATGTCAATAGCATTCCTCTACACAGATAACAAGCACATTGAAAGGGAAACAATAGAAACAATACCTTTTACAATAGCACCGTGGAAAATGAAATACCTTGGAATTCACTTAGCCAAGGAAGTCAAAGATCTTTTCATGGAAAAATCCATCATCCTGAGAAAAGAGATTACAGAGGATTTCCGAAAATGGAAAGGTATTCAATGCTCCTGGATAGGAAGAACCAACATTGTGAAGATGGCCTTAGTCCCAAAATTGCTGCACAGATTTAAAGCAATCCCTATTAAACTGACACAAACATACCTTCCAGACCTAGAGAAATCTTTCCTAAAATTTATTTGGAACCACAAACGACCCAGAATAGCAAAGGTAATCTATTCCAAAAAGACAAGGCAGGAGGCATCACAATTCCTGACTTGAATTTATACTACAAAGCCATTGTGATAAAATCAACATGGAACTGGAAATGAAATAGACCTGAGGACCAATGAAATAGATTAGACACAGAGGCATCTATGAACACACTCAGCCATCTGATCTTTGACAAAGGAGTCAAACAAGCTCACTGGAAGAAAGATAGCCTCTTTCATAAATGGTGCTAGAAAAACTGGCTTTGTACATGCCGAAAACCACAACTAGACCCAGCTCTATCACCATGCACTAAGATAAAATCAAAATGGATTAAAGATCTAAACATTAAAACAGAAACACTCAATCTCCTGGAATCTCCACAACCAGTTTATGAACAAACATATATTTGCACGAGAAACACTTGAAAGAATCAACAACTTGGATCAACTCTTCTTGAGGAGCTTGTGCACATCAAAAGAAATTGTCAACAAAGTGAAAAGACAACCCACAAATTTTGAAAAAATCTTAACTAATAAGCACTCTGACAAAGGTGTGCTGTCTAGAATGCATAAAGCACTAAGATATAACAGGGCCCTCAAATTTAAAGTTCCCATTCAGAAATGGGCATCTGAGATGAATACACAGTTCTCAGAGGATGAAATTAAAGAAGCGAATAAATATATGAAAAAATGCTCCTCATCACTAGCCATCTGCGAAATGCAAATTAAAACAATACTGAGATACCATCTCGAGCCACAAGTTCAGCCAATAGTTTGGCCCTTGCCTTTCAAGTTCAGCAAAGACGCTGGATATAGGAAAACCTGTATTGTAACATCATGAAATTCAGTTATGCCCCAAATTTTCTGATTAAGGAGATTATGGAGCCACAGAGGAAGGAGACATGATCTATAGTGTGCCTGGTGAGAGTCACATGGAGAAAAAACTTTCTTTCAGGCTCTCACAGAGAGCAAACTGGTCAAGCATTGTCCGTGACTCATCCACATGGATGACACAGACACAGGATATACAGATTAAGGTACAGGATAGCAAGATAAATCATGAGAGGACTTCAATGACCTCATCAGAAACAAAAAGCTGCATCTTTTGGTATATAGGTCTTGGTCTATTTCAGTGTTAACCATCCAGAAGAAAAGTATAAAAATGAGGTATATAATGTAGGGCCATAATAAGTTGAGCTGTAAATGGCTATAATCAACAACTTCTTCAGTTAACTCACTATTGTGTAATGCTGGACTATGTTGGATTGTGTCGCAGAGTTCAAGCACCTAAATTGGTTTAATGACAATGGTGTGCTCATCATTGACAGGTGCAGACAAAAAAAAAGGGATATACAAAGGAAGAATCATAAACCATGTGTATAAACTGTACAGTTAGGATAAATATGCTGTGCTTCTGCATAATTCTATGAGAAGCAAGATTTGCACTAATAGTGGTTGGACAAGATATTAATATGGCTTCTAGTACTATGGACAAACACTAGGGAGATATCAAGGTAGAAAGTGTTAATTATTGAATCTGTGATATAATTCAGCCATAAAAAAGATAACTATTAGATACATTCACTTCATTCGCTGATTAGAGACATCTGCTATAATAATGTCTGTAAGTATAATATCATGCATGCACCTTGTTCAACACCAAAACTTTATGAAAACATTTGAAATGTGTTAATTTATCAAAGCTGTCCTGTTTGTCTTGAAACTGTCTCATTGCTATTTGTTCTTCAATAAAAATAATAAGAAGAAATTATACTGATCAGGGCATATAAAATGAATTAATCTGATGCCATCTAAAACAAAAAATTTGTGAAAAAGAAACATGAAGGGAAAAAGGAACTGAGATGCTTTATGTTCATGTAGGAAGTCCTCACAGTGAATTTATTCATGTGTTACACACATACACTGATAAAAATTAAAAATTTGTGAATTCCCTTGTGGCCATCCAATTGATAACTTAAATAAAATGAACCAATTCTTTAAAAAGACACACAGCTTCCCAAAACTCAGACAGGGAAAAATGGATGGTTAACATAGGTGTTTATTGAAGAAATTGAGTCGCTAAATAATTGTTTCAGAAAGAAAGTTTAGATGGGTTCACCGATGAATTTTAATAAACATTTAAGAAAAGTTGTTCCCATTCTCTACAGCATCTTCCAGAATATTGAATTAGAAGGTTCACTTTCTCACTCATTTTGTTCATCCAGCATTGCCCTAATATCTAAACCAAAGTATTACAACAAAATGAAATTTCAGGATAATATTATTCATAAGGATGCAAAAATTTTCATCAACATGTATAAATTTACTGCAAAAATGTGTAAAAAGAATTATACACTGTGATGAAACTTCTCTTCAGTCTCTAGAAGTACAATTGTTGGTTAAACAGAATAAAATTTAATTTTTGAAGAGGCTATCAAATTGTTTTCCATAGTGGCTATAATCTTACATAGCTCACATTCTGTGTATGAGAGAGATGTTTTCCCACAGACTTACAAATACTTGGCCTTACAAGTATTTTTGAGTTTCGATAGTTCTGATGAAGATGTACAAACATCTCCTTGTGGTTTTAATTCACTATTTTCAGTGCAGTATAATTTTGAACATTTTAATTTGAATTAATTTGAAAGTAGTTTGTATAGTAGTATTAACAGTGATAGAATTATAATTTTCAGAAAACATATATTTAGTCATCTGATTTGGACACTATAGAAATGTCTGATACATTTTTTAAAATTTTGTACTTTTTATTATTATTTTTAAAGAATACAAAATAGAAGAAAACAGCATTATACCTGATACAAGATTTCATTGAACAAAGTAATAGGAATCCAACAATGGTTGCTGTATTACATGATGCTATGTGCACATTAGTTTTTCAGAATACCAGATGTAAACGTGTAAGTTTTGTATAAAAAAATGACTAAGAATTTATAAGAAATTCAAGAGAGGAAAAGAATCAGAGTAAAAATAAAAATTGTAAGCATTAACTACACCCTTTTTTCATATAATTAGAATTACACATTTTGCCCAGTGAGAGTCCCAGCCTTCCTTTCCTCTCTAGTTCTCCACCCTTTCTGCTACCCCCACTGCATGCATGGCAGGCAGCTCTCCCCAGGTGTCAGGGACACCAGCTCCTCTCAGCTCCACAGGGGCCCGGACCACCAAGACAGATGCTCCAACGGGTGTGCTTTGGCAGAGTCCTCAGACTCTGCCTTTCCTATTGGACAGGCAGAGCGGCACAGCCAGATCCTGCTTCACAGAAGCTTCAAGGACACCGTGGAGCAGAGTTTGTTTCTGATGCTGACGAGGGCACCACTGGCCACCATGTCTTTCTGTGCCTACCCTATGGGCTCCTCTGCAGAGTTTTGGGCAGAACTGTTTCCTGTGTAAGGTGAGTGCACCAGTCCACTGCTGAGGTGCAATCAACTGGACTTGTTGTGCCCGGACTCTCTTCGTGAAGTTTACCATATGGATTTTACAAAATTTTCTGAAAGGAATTTTTCACAGGCTCCATCTGCTTAAGGATTTAAGACTCCACGAATAGGATTTGAGTTAATTATAAATGTGTTCTGTACATGAATAGGGATAGGATAGACTGCGTACAATGTGAATGCCGAACCTGGAAGAAAATTGCATGTTTCAATTTACAGAAATGTTCAGATTCTAATGGCTGAAATTAGAAAACAAGGCACCATAACTGATGGGCTTTGAGCATGCTACACTTACCTTTGTGATGTGTGATTGAAAAATGGAGCAGCTTGCCTTTTGATTTTCATTTCCATCTGGTTTTTGCATTTAACAACCCAAGAGCTGTATCATTTATCCCTCAAAATGGTTTCCTTTTTTATTTGATTCAAGGATATTTCCCCCTGAGGGCTGGGGCCCATCTTGAGCTCTATGGAGCCATATTCCACACATCAAGTGTTCCCTCAGCTCATATTAGAAGGGTAAAAGCTTTTTAGCTTTGAGGTCTCTGAGTTAAAACAAGACCCCAAAAAAGTCATTCCCCACAAAGTTCCTAGCAATATTAATGGTTCAGACCTCACAACTGGGGAATTAGAACTTGTTTGTGGTCAGTTCAGTGAAACCTGTGTTTTATAAACAAAATTGGAGTTTCATTTACTTTACAGAATAGGGGAATCATCATACATTAATCACAATTACTTATTAAAGGGCCATGATATATAGTTGAAAAATAAACAATAGATTCACTGTTCTAAGAAACACTTCATCTAAGAAAAATTGATTTTGTAATTCAAACCAGAAATTGCTCCGAATATTCCGCCTAGATGGGCTCATTTTGTGTGCCATTTTATCTGGGCGACTTGTTGACATTTTTTGTGTTTGTAACTTCATAGGCTATGGTCATTTGTTACCCCGATGTCACCCATCTGGGCATTTATCATTCTCCCACTGAACAGGGCTCTGGTTGGGCAATGGAAATTTAGGGCTCGAGGAGTACTACTGTTATATGAAGGATATCATTAGAGGGGAAAAACTGTACTTCAAAGCACATGCACATATGGTTTTGACTTTTATAAAGATGGCAGGTGGACATGAAGAAAAGGTTGATTTCAAATTTATTCCCATGATAGGAGGAACTTCTTAAAACTCTGAGGAAGATTAATTTTCAATTTGGAATTCCTAATAACTGAAACATGATCAGAATTTTACAACTTCCTGTGGTACATACTCTAGATGAGCAAGCTATCTTCATGGAAACCAGTGGGACGATTTAATGTAAGAGTCAAAATGATATACTACTGAAAAATGTTTGCTAAGAGAAAGCCAGCACATGTCGGCTGAGACCCATTTGAAAATATTTAACTAGAGGATTTATAATATAGGGGAACTGAAAAATAAATTGACATTAAATGAGATCCAAATAAAACCAAGCACAGTTTCAAAATTGAGTATTTATTTTGAAAGACCAATTTATCATGTAACCTATTTATTTTTAATGTTTCTCAGCATATGAGTCATCCTGAATGCTGAAGTTTCTTTAATAGTGGTAGCAGTTGGACTTTACTAAAAGCACGTTTTCCCTCTGTGGCAGTGATACTCCTGTCAAAGAAGAGGCAAAGATTGGAGTAAACACAAGTTAAAATTCGAATTTTACATGTTACCCTATAGACTTGTACACATATGGTATATTCATGTTCATCAACAATAGTCACATTTATGTGAAACACAAGAAATCATCTAAATGCCTATTTTTAGGAGATTTTAAATGAGTCCTGTTACAAATGAACAATGAATGCTACATGATGTTTCACATAGCTAATACAGATTCATATATCACATGAAATAACTTCCCAGATATGATAAAATATGAAAGCAGAGTTCCAAACAGTGGTGTAGAGAATGTAACAGTACTATTGTGAAAAGAATCTGCCCTGTAAATATTATTCATGTACATAATTTTAAAATTAAAACAACTGACTCAAAGGTTTTAGATAAGATATTGCATGCCTCCTGTTAATATCATACATCAAAGAAGAAAACACTTTTCCTGTTCCTAGGGAGAATGTGTCATTCCCTCCTATTCTAGGTGCCTTGAAGTTGCAAATGCCTGCTCTGCACTCTTTATAGAAATAATCTATTAGCTATTATAAACTATTAAGAATCTTTTAATTACTATTTCTTTGTCTTCTGTGAGCCCTCTTTTGGAGAATCAGAGCTATCCTGGAGTAGTGGAGCTATTCCACGGGGGCACCTCTTCACTCAGAGCAGGTCTGGATGAAAGAAAAATATATCACAGAGGGCTTGTTGGCACTTTGTGCAAAAGAATTGGGAGTGGTTCCAGGATTTTGGTCCAATTTCTATCTTTGTGACAGGAAAGACCATGTAGTTCAAAGCTTTTTTTTTTTCCTTTTGGTAGCTTTCAATATGACTCTCATGTGCTGATATTCTGGTATAGTGAGTTCATGAAAAGGTTGTTAGGCTGATTTTTGGAATGTCAGATAAAGATTGGAATGGAAAGGCAGAGGGTGACAGGCATCTTTTCTGAGCCTGAAGGTCACTTTTTTGGGGGTGAGCGGGAAATGCAGTGGAAATGTTTCTCAGCAGGCATTATCAATATGGTAAAGAATCCCAGACAACAGTGTTAGCTTAATTTCTGAGCCCTGAACCTGCACTAGGTGTTTCCTAGCTCATACACAGCAGTAGAAAGAGTTCCAGGCAGGATGTTTCTTCCCCCAGCTGAGTTACGTTTAGGAGGAAGCAGCAGAGGCAGAGCTCAGGGGTCATACTCACTCTTACACTCCTTAAGTCCAACATCTCCCATCCTTACCACTCCCTTCTCGGTGTGGGTTGAGCAAGATCTAGGCATAATTGACAGATTAGGCAAGAGTTGAAGCAATACCAGGTGAACTTGATTGGTAAGAGGAGATGGAGAGGAGAGAGAGAAGAAAGGGAGGGTTTGTTGGCTAAGATGAGATGCTCCACAACGTGCTAAGTAAAAGCTGGAGACCCAGGGAAACCCATGGAATAATTCAGGTCAGGGCTGGAGAAATTATATAAATCCCAGAAAAGTGGAAGATGAGATGAGGTGTTTCAGTCTAACCAATAAGGAAGAGTAAAAGAAATAGTTTTCCTTCCCTTGACTCTTTCTTTCTTTCTTTCTTTCTTTCTTTCTTTCTTTCTTTCTTTCTTTCTTTCTTTCTTTCTTTCTTTCTTTCTTTCTTTCTTTCATCCTAACTTCTCCCACCACTACCTTCACAGAAAAATACAGAAGCAATGTTTAATCTATGTATCTTGGGGCCCTGTCAAACTGACACTTAATATGAACCATTATACAGAGAAAGTATAATGATGCAAAATAATTGTCATTGAAATGAAAATCCACAAAAATAGATTCTATGCATTAAACATAAGTAGATAATTACTCACTTAATCAGATTGAAATAAAATCACAATGTGTCCAAAATATCAGAATACAGTTGAAATAACTCATCTTACCAAGAACCAGTTAAATCACAGTTTGAATAAATAAAAGGCAATCTATAGAGATCAACAGCAAGATAACTCACTTGCAAAAAACAGGAGTGGTTGTTTTTATGTTGTGTGATGTAATACTTTATTTATGTGTTTATGTATTTATTTATTTTTTGTGGCTGGCTCAGCCTGCCCTGGGGGCAGAGCTAGCATAATATATGGTGCCAGAAATCGAACTATGGTCCCTGAGCTATGCCTAGGCTTGCCTAAGCAGGTGCTTTAGACTGCTGTGCTATTTTGTTGATCCATGAAGGTGGTTTTAACAAAGATACAATAATGTTTCAATAAGCATCCTAGAAACAAATTGAAAATTATGATATATTAACAAAGATATTAAAATTACATGTATTCAAAAGACTTTGATAAAGAGAATTTCTCCAAATGTAAAGAAATATATAACCTTACTCAAAAATTTCTGGAGATTTTTGTAAAAAGAGGAATTAAATCTGTGTTCTTTTACTAACACATAAAATTTTGATACTGAACAGTGATGAGTTCACAGCTGTGCTTCTTCTTCTTCTTCTTCTTCTTCTTCTTCTTCTTCTTCTTCTTCTTCTTCTTCTTCTTCTTCTTCTTCTTCTTCTTCTTCTTCTTCTTCCTCTTTTGGTCTTGGGAACTGAACTCAGGACCTCATGCTTGCTAGGCAGGTGCTTATGCTGCTGAGCTATCTCCCGAGCCCTAGGGAAATTTCTAATTTCCATTTTGACATGTAAGGAACTAAAACACCATACTCTCAGACTTATAATATGAAAGTTATCAAATAAATCAATGACTTTTATTGTGCCTGACATACAAATGTGGGTGTATGGCAAACTATGATCCAAACTATATCAAGAAAGCTATCTAGACTTGTGGAGGACCCAAGATCTACTTATCTGGAGTGGAAGCTGCTCAAACCAAATGGACAAGGACTCTTGAATGATAACTTGGAGAGTAATTGGAGGCTAACTATGGGACAGCCGGAGGTATGATCCTCTTTAGACTCATTGCTTCAGTTGCTGACTTTTCAGACCTTCCCTCCAAGAACCCTTTCAGGCTCTTCCAGTGGGAATTCAGCGCGACGAGTGCAAGAGTTAGACTAACACACTCAAGAGAGGCTCACAACACTATTTCATTCCAAAACTGACAGTGTGAGGAAGAGGACTTGGCCAGAATGCAGTTCATAAATCTAGAGGTGCAAAGAGAACTCTTGTGCATTCCAGCCACCTCCAGCCTTCCAATGTAATGGTGGCCTAAGCTAGTGTCCAAAAGGGAAAGGGGTTTGAGGAAGTGAACTGGGGACACTATAGCCAAGGCAGGTAATTTGGTAAGATGTTATACTATTGCTGAAGGATCAGAAGCACTTGTGAATGTTATAACCGTGAGACACAGGATGACTGAAACTGAGAATGAATTGGAAGATGAAAACTTCTCCCTGTCTTTTGACAATGTCATCCCACCAACAAGGCTGAAGTATAATTGTGTTTTGATGCTAGAAGTTCTTTAAGACAGTGTTTACCTCAGAAGAGTCCTTTGTGTGCAGAAAACCAAGAAAAATAACAAGACATAAACACTGGGGGAATTTAGAACCTCTCATAGGTATGGTAGTAATCACTAAACACTCTATAAGTCCTAATCAGATTAATAAATATGCTTTCACTAAAGACCCGCTTGCCTATTCTCCTTTATCTAGGATGACATAGCTGACTTTTTCAAACAAGTGTGCTGAAAAATACATCAAAACACATTTTTAAAAGTCTTAATGGAGAAAATAAACATGTGGTTCAGTCTCAGATGTGATACAGACATCAAGTTTATGATACATGGATTTAAAATCAGTGTAATCAGCATATTAAGGATTTTTCTTAAACAATAGACAGTACACAATAAATATGAATAACACAAGAATAACATGGAAACTAGGGGGGGAAATATAAAAGGAGTTACTAGATGTCATAAGTTTAAACAGGAATGGCGAATGTTTTGGACAAGTGCTTCAGAATACTGCATGCAGATGAATACACAACTATGCATAAGTCAGATGAAACTTTCCAAGTTAAAATGCAGAGAGCAAAAGGCATTAAGAGAAAGAATAGAACATCCTGTAATCCTGGGATAATTTCAAAGGATGTAATTTATGAATAGAGTACAAGAGAAAGAACAGAATGCAGCAAAATAACTGAAATTATATTGGCCAATAACTTTTTTTTTCATTTATTTTTATTTTATTAAAATACAAATCTCAATCAGACGGTTTCAAGACACCTTAACCATACAGATTCGATGAATTAATACATTGCAAACTGTTTTCATAACGTTTTGGTATTGTACAAGGTGCATACATGATATTACATTTACAGATATTATTTTAGCAGATATCTCTTATCAGTGAATTAAGAGTGTAGTTGCTTATTTATCTTATTTTTTATACCTGAATTATATCAAAAATTCAATAATTATTTACCGAGTGGATGACCATAGTACTAAAAGCCGACATAAAATCCTGTCCAACCACCATTAGTGCAGATCTTGCCTCTCATAGAATTATGTAGAAGCACAGCGTTATCTATCCCAACTGTACAGTACAGTTGGCCAATAACTTTTTAAAATCTACTTTAAATATGTTCTCTAACGTAGAATTATATATTCAGTGAAATTATCCAGCCAAAGTAAAGGGGTAGAAAGATTTCCTGAAAGAGACAAAAACTGGGGGATTTTTTAACAGTCAGACACTGCAAGAAATGGCAGAAGAGATTTTCCAAAAGGAAGAAAATCATATGTGAGAAATTTGATCTAAAGGACTGAATATGATAAAGTATGGAGGAGTACTAGAAAAAATAAATGAAGATATAATATCACATTGATTTAAAATGTAACTGTTTGTTTATCACTGTCCCTTCAATTAAACCTAGAAACTTGCACATGCTAGACAGGTGCTCTGCCACTCAGATGCATCCCCAGACCTGAAATCATGTAGTTAGAATCTTTAATAGTACCAAAGGAGTAGATAATTATAAAACATGTCCAACTAATATGAATCGCAGTGATGTAACAGGAGATGGGAAAAAGACTTTGAGAATATTCTAACATTCCTGCATTACACACGAAATGGTAACAATGTTTTATCATGCTGTATTTAGATTGTTAACATCAGAGGAAGGATGAAGAGAAACAGGAGTGGGAACAAAAGGAGAAAGAAGTAAATGCAGAGCCAATAAAGTAAATGGAATGTATTTACAAGAAAGTAGGTATTGATCCATCTATATCAACACTCATTTTAGATATTAGCCATATAAATACACCTGTTAACAGACAGATTATTAGGCTAAAGATTAAAAAAATTCCAATTTCACAAATCCAGTTTAAATATAAAGACTTAAAATAATTTACAGTATATGGAGAAATTTATATGATGTATGTAATACCATTAGCCAAAAGAAAACTAGAGTCATATAACTTAACACAAGGTGGACTTCAGAACCAGGAATATTATGAAGGATAAGAAGAGGCCTTACCAAATAACCAAGAATTCATTTCTGAGCCTACACCTGGCCTATGAGCATGGTTTGCTGCTCCAATGGAAGCTAAAAGCATGGCTGATCATGGATTGGAACAGCTAGAAGTCTGAATACAGTATACTTTTTTCTTTCTATCAGTTAATAATTTCAAGTATTTTGTGATAGGCAGTAGAAGAATTGGAATATTCCATGTATACTAGATTGGACTTGGAGATAGCAGCATGATTTCATGTTCAACTTAATATAGATCAAGACATATTCCTACAGAAATACAGATGCATGCATTTAACCTAAATGAGAAAGACATTGTTCAAATACCTGCTTGGATACATGTATCCAAGTATACATCATATCCATAAATATATTTCATAGAAGAAATCACTGACTCTGAACTGTGGTTTATTATAAACTGAAAGGACACACAGAAATTAGTAAATAGAATTGAGTGACACACAAAGATCCTAATGTTTCACAGCCAGTTGCATCATATTCAGGGGATATTAAGATACTTTATTTAAAAAATCCTCAGTTGGCGTACCTCATAACAGTAACAGAAAATTATGTGATGGCCCTTAATAGATTCAACTACAACATTAACAAAATACTAGGACAGAAAATGCTTATATTTTATATTTTATATCCCTATTTTGTTATGTGTACATTTGCCTATATTTCATAGTGCCAGGAGAGTGTTTGTACAGTGTGTTTAAACAGCATGGTTAAGATCTCAATTGTTTCAAGACAATTCTGTGGTCCATTCTAATCTTTTCTACTTCTATTGACCTATAATGTTGCTTGTAGAAACCCATCACCCAAGTTCTGTCTATTTGAACATACTTGAAGAGTATGAACACTATAGCATATTTTATCTGAGATCCAGCAGATCCGCAAAACACTGAGTGACTCTTACTATGAACAAAGCCCTCTTCCAACCACACTTTGCCTTTCTCCCCAATACCAATCAGACCAACCAAAGTAAACCAAGTCAAGTCAAGTCCAGCTGAATCAAACTGAATGTTATGAAGAGAAACTCCAATATTATAAGTCTCATAGTTCTAAGGTCCCATTTAAATGGTAATAACTATTTTTAAATATCATTTCTATATTTTTGAAGATCAGAAGTCTCAAAAATCAATTTTAAAACTTCATTTGGCAATGGCTATTTTTTTATTTCATATGTACAAACCCATTGAAAGTTACAGGAGATTGAGGGACTGGAAAGTATCTTGATGGAGCCTTTTAGAGCCTAGCCATAAACATCTATGCCAAATAACCTTTGTAGCTTATTATAAAAGAAAAACTCTGAGTGATTTGCTTCCCAGGAAGCTATCTGAGACATTTTTACAATATTATACACATAACCCTAATCCCTGTTGGGTTTTTTTTTTTTAGGTAGAAATAAGGAAGGTGGAATCGATGGATTAGGTAAAAGTTGAGACTGAACGTTTAGCGCATCTCAACAAGCACCAAATCAATTATAGTGCATTTTATACTCTGCACTTAAAGAACATCTGGGGCTGTCATGTAGCTTCAGCCTATCTTTAGGCACTGTCAAGGAAGAATTGTCCAGATTGTCAGGAACACTTGCTTTATGCAGCTTGTCCAATGTTGGAGTGAGGAATGCAGCTCATACAACAATGGGTGGAATTATATAGTGCTCAGGAAGTCTACAGTTATGAACAGCTCCAGGACAATGTAAATGTTTATAAAACCCAGTCAGCAGTTAAGCATTTCACACCTTCTTCCACAAAACACCTAATTTGTTTTTAAGTTTTTTCAAAATTTTTCTTTCATACTACATTTTTAAGGTCTAAATATATCAGAATATTTGGATCTCAGATTTCAAAACTCTCACTGTTTCCAGATATTTCTTTTCATCTTTCACAGATTCATGGAAATACAATGCCAGTGATTTTTTTTCTTTTTTTTTTATCATAACATGAGGAGTATGAGGATTATGGAGGGGATTCATAGTAACTTTTTTCAATGTGTTTGGTACAGGGTCTCACTCCACAACTTGTCTCATAGTGATCCTCATGTTTCAGCCTCCTTAGCTCCATGGTTACTGGCATGCACCACCATGCCCAGACTCAGTGACTGGCTCAGCATACCCAGGGGCAGAGCCAGCATGGTATGCAGTGCCGGGTAACCCCAGTCGCTGCACCTGCCAAAGAAGGTGCTCAGTCTGATGAGCTATCTCTTTGGCCCACCCAATGATTTTGAGATGATAGAAATAATACTTTGGGTATTATCAATTACAGCAATTAAATTATATTTCAACTTAATACAATCTGAGTGCTTTCAGAGTTTCATTCACTTGCCTAATTACTGTAAATGGGCTTATTCAGAATAAAACTGCAATCAGCTATTGGGATGTGATAGAAGAATAAATATTCATACATTATAACTTTAGGAAAAGAACTCTAAAATGTACATGATGTATTACTCCAAAGGTTTAAAAATAGGACTTCAACTTCTTGGTTTTTATATGAGTGTATGGCTCAACTATGAACTCACAGCTTACTCATGTCTGTCATCACCTAGGATGCTTATTTAATCTGTATCATATTAGTTCATCATCACTTGTTTTCTACGATTCATCTGTGCAAACATTTTTCAAAATTGTCAATGTTTTTTTTCTTGCTAACACTGCATTTTTATGCTCGATATTTTGCCTAACACATTGGGACCTTCTAAATAGTGAACAGAGGCATTTCTGTATGGTAAAGTAATGCCCAAGGTACTGAGCATAACATGGTCTAGTTTTGAAGATGCCTAATTGAGGCGTTAATTTTATTTTATTTGCATTTTGTAGGCAAAGCCTAAACATTGCATTTCAGTAGAAAACAGTTGCAAAGGACAGTTTTGATTTACTGATTTACTAACTTGTCACTGTTCCTAGGAATAGTATAGCTTATTTTTCTAATGGATATTTGTTGCTCAGAATGTATGCTGAAGAGATCAGTTTTGGAAATTTGGAGCTGAGGATTCCCAAGCAACTTTGCCGTTCTGACAAAAGCTATGATCTCACACGGGGCTGAGTAGGAGGGGCAGCTTGGGACTCAGATGAGGGAGCAGACAAGTAAGTCTGTGGTGACCCCGAAACTGAAAAGTGAGCAAAGATTTTTGATCTCTTTAATATTTAGTCAATTGCTGAATTATTTACCTCTGTAGCCATATTTACCCAGTAAAAAGATGCCATAAATAGCCTGTCTATATTGTCCCTCTGGTGTTTTCTTCACAAATTGTGGCTGACTGTGGATATAAATTTAGAGCCTTTCCCTATTCTGTGGAGAATGTACAGAGCGATCATGATGCATCAAACTCAGAGTAGCCAACACATAATCATAAGTTTGGGAGAGATATCATAAGCGCAAGCTCACTTCTTCATTCATTTTCTCATTGTAAACATGTTCTGAAATTAGTTTGAAATACATCGCTATCATTTTGTAGTTTATTTTTTCAGTTTGCTTCCCATGATCAGTGACTCTTTTTGAAACTAAACACCATTCCTGCCTATTGATCAATAAATCATTTGGAGAAAAGCAATGTATTAAAGGAAAATTCTTGCAATAATAATATTTGGTTATGAGTGAGAGACTTGTAAATAAAATATATCTAAATGTGAAGAACAAGTATTAGCAATATTAACCTTCACTTGAAACACTAGGTACCCTTCATAAGTCCCGAGTTTTTTTTATGACCCCTGAGTTTGGGCTCTACACGAGCTAAGAAATGGGCAGCCTTAGTGCTGCAGATTGGAAAAAGAGCTTAGGGTCAGAGGTCGACACAGTGAGGGGTTTGCTCTTTAAGAGGTTATCTGTGGATCTGCAAAGCCAAAGTGTAATTGGGTTTTGTGATGTGATTTTAGTGCGTAATTGTATATGATCTTAGATAGTTTCAAAGACAAGCTTGGAAGATTTTTCTAGCCTGTTCATGATAGCAATTTTAGGCATTGTGTGAAATCCTGGTAGACAATTCAGAATGGTCAAAAATAGCCATCAGAAGAGACAAGGCAAATCATTGAGATACTTTAATTCCAATTCTAACATTGATTCTAATGTTGTGTGTTCTCTGCACCCCTTACTAGGGCATTATACTGGTTAAAATAAAGATAGACTAGTGCTAGGATGGACCATTTTACATCCTCATCACTGTGGCTCTAGTATTTTAGAATTTGAATTATATTTGAGGATTACTGAACTATTACAAAGAAAGTAAAAGTTAAACTATTGCAATTGGTTAGTAAGTATTGCCTTCCTGCTGCTAATTTGGCTAATATTCTGACTTCTGAATATTCTAAACAATGAGAAATAAACATTTCCTTATTGTTTTAGTTGTTTAGGGTTGTCTTGATTAAGCTGTCACTGCTGTCAGATGTCCTTATAAGCCTGGTTGGATCTATTTCATGTTAGGAAAAAGCTCAGATAAATCCAGGAAAGCTTAATGTTTATCCAATGTGAAAATAATTACTCAAAAGTGTTATTCTTAATCCAGATAATTAGAGTGAGGAAGGAAAGATCAGTGTCATTGTGAATTATGCCCCGGCAATTGACTCTTGGTCCTTGTAAGTTTCAGGTGAAGATGTGAATGGATAAAGGTTAGATTAAACATAATCCAAAGTAGCTGCAACCTTAATCTGTTATGATACAAGGATGATCACTTAAAAAGAGCTGGATTGTGGGATTGTTTCTGGTTGGATAAGACGCCGCTCAACTGGGACTAGTCTTAAAACATGCTTAGCACCATGTCACTGCAGCTGTGAGCACTTGTGCACGACTGTATCCTGCCACAGTTAGCAGGCATCTGGGTGCAAGCTGCGCACCACAGCATCATACTTTCACAAAATTCGGCCCTCACGTTGACATGTCTTTCAGTGGTCTGCATGAGGAAATATTTCCTATGACCTTGTGGCTTCTCTTCAGGGTTGTAATAAGCATGTATTTGGAATCTGCTAAAATTCAAACGAAGTAAGCAGGCAGTTATTAATTAAAGCAATTAAAGGGCATATTTATAAGTGAGCTTCAATTTGCACTATTGGACATAAAAACTACACACACACACACGCACACACACATATATTTTGCAGGGAAGAAAGCTTCTGTCTGAGAGAAGAACAGAAGGGACAGAAACTATATTTTAACTGATATCTTTTTGTAGAACTAATTTGAAAATATTTTGAAAATAAAATTAAGTCTTCCTACATTTTTATATGGGGTTAAAAAGAATTTTAGTGGTAGTAGAAAGAATGAGATCTGAAAATGCTAGGGTACAAAATCCAACTTTTTATATAATTAAAATAATTATTGGGAAACTCATCTATTTCTTCCAATAAACCACAGGAACTTAATGTACCTAATTTCTGATTCATAGAATTGCTTTACTTGGTTATAGAATATAGAGCCAAAATTCTTAGAAATTATTATTCAAGACCTCACTGTCTAAATTAACATATTACTAATTTTTGACAATTAATTTTTATTAGTTTGGACATTTAATCATTTCATATTGTTACCTCTTTCCCAAATAAAATTATGTTGTATCACATTTGTTGATGTTAAATAGTGTAGAAAATAATTAGTGCAATGTAAATAACTGCTAATATTATTTCTCTTTAAGATATGTTTAGCTTTAAACATACCTTTAGTTTAATTTGGCATAATCAAAGTTTTAGAAAGTTAGATTTAATATTTAATAAAGTATGTTCTAAAACATATCCATACATTTTAAGCCTTATCAAAATTTAATTGTACTGTATGCAGTGCTCTCTCTTTTGGATAAATATATAACATAATGTGCTATAAATATAACAAACATGTTTTTAGTTACATTTATGGTTTCCACATGTATTTGTGTAAAATTTGTTTTTCAAAGACCATAAATATTTGTTAAACACAGAACACCCATATTTAGCACTTGCTCCATATTTTTAATGTTATTACTTACTGTTATTAGCTTGTATGGTTGATGAAGCCCATTTTATGCCAGATAGTGGTATGTGAGGTACTAATATAGCAATGAAGAAAACCCTTGCCTGGACGAAGCTTGTATTCTTATGGGCCGAGAGAAGACATGAAGCAAAAACGTAAATGTGCAGTATGTTAAAGAAATACAAATGCAATGAAGGAAAATGTATAACTGGGTTTGGGAATAGGACCCCCTGGGTTACTCTTTAAGAGGTTAAGTAGGGCCTTATAGAGAATGTAGTGTTTGCATAGAATCTTGAAAGGTACAGGAGAATAGGACCTGTCTTGGCTATGATTGTCCTGGTAACTGGGCATGATGGTGCATGCCTGTAATCCCAGCACTAGGGAGGTTGAGGCACAAGGATCATGGTGAGGTTCAAGGTCAGCCTGGGCTACAAAGTGAACTCAAGGCTAGCCTGAACTGAATAACAAGACCCTGTCTCCCAAAGGAAAAAAAAAATGAAAGAAAAAGATTGTCCTGGTTTCTGCATAATTACCATTGGTAAACAAAGCAATTGATCAAGTGAGTTGTTCATTAAATATCCAAAATATTGTTAGCATTTCAAGATATATCAATGAGCTTGGTAAAGTACTATGTTTTTCTCTACATTGAAAAAAATGTTCAAATTAAAAACCTTCAACATAGAGTGGGGCTGAAATTTTTGCTACTATATTATGCTTTTGATTTTTGAAGAATGTGTCTCTTTACCAACCAGTAGTGAGGGAGATGTGTAATTCTCAGTCCTTAAGGACATAAACTTTTCCTTAAAATGTGAGAGCTGAATGGGAAAGTGCCTCTTGGTGCTTGTATCATTGGGAGCACCACAGACCTGGGGAATTGTGTTGTCCTTGTGTGTTCTTCACATACGCAAATGTCTCCAACTGAGCCTGGCCTTGTGTGTTGGCATAATAGGTGTGGCAGACAACTTTTGTAGGTGTTTTAGTCAGGAATTGGGCCAGGAATTCATTTAACCCCTTAATTGAAGAATTTTCTGAGGAAGGCAAAGGAATGCACTCCAAAGTAAGTAGGTCTCTGAACAGGAGACAAAATGGAAGGAGGCAGTAGTGGAATGACTAGGGAAGATTGGCCCGCGTGCATCCACCGCCACTGGGTCTCATGGCCCTCTAGGGAGGGTGGCTTGGCAGGTGAGGACAACCTGGGCACAAATACTAGGTTCACTACTGGGTAACAATCAGCCAAATGTACTGGCCCTTGGCCTGTGTATCTAATGCCACAGTCCCCTTCCCGTCCCTGGGAGAGGGTAAAGGAGTTTTGAGTTCACCAAAGTGTCAAAACATTTCTAATTGTTGAAAAATAATTATTTGCTCACATTAAACTTTCCTGTCTCTCTCATGCAGGAGAACAGTCGTCACTAAACCATCATCATTAACGGCGGGGAAGAAACCTCCCCTAGGGAGCTTCCTTTCCTATGTCCTTGTGGCCTCAGAAAGACAAGGAGAGCCTCTGTATGCTCACTTGACTCACATATAAAACAAATTGAAGCAATCAGTAACTTAGGAATAGAAACAAACCAAATGAATTTAAAGCTATATTTATAAAAAATATCATCCTATAATTAATTTTATATCAGATATGCTTATGATACTCACTTTACTTAAAGGTGACCTGTTATAGTTAATCCTTTAAATTATGAAATGAGGGACAAATGTGGCCATTAATTACAATTAATCACTTAGTTTCTTCTGAAAGTTATTGCTTAGAAAATACGACAAACACAGACATAAAACTTGCACATACCACATAGCATACAAATCCAACATTATTAGCAGATTATATTATTGTTTTCCTAGAAGACCCAGGAGGCTCTGCTGATAAGCTATTAGGGCTAATGAAGGGAGTTGTGAAGTGCTAGGCTATGAAATAAATATGAACTATTAATTAATAACCAGAGCTTTGTTACATGCTGTGTAAAGAAATGGTGCTTCTACTAAAATGAAAAATGAGAAAAACATTAAATTCAAGTCTAGTTTAAAAACTAGTTCTTGTTACAATATAATAAGCATAATATAGGGGCAATAAATCAAATGTTAATTAATAATTCCTAACTATAAAGGATATTGAAAAATTAGAAGGGAATAGGCTCTCCAAGAAAATGCTAGGACATATGAAGATGTAAATCAAAATATACAACACTAATGTATGAAAAAGGCAATATTCAACTTTACTAATGCTAAACTTAAATAGTAATAAGCTACCCTTGACCTTTGATGTAAATTATTAATGTGTGACACATTCTCCAATATGTCATGCCCTAAATGAGAAGCACTTCTTAGCTCACCTTTCTGTGGGTGAGGAATGCAGGTGTGGATTTGTAGGCTTTCACTGGGCTGCAGTGGAGGCATCAGCTGGGCCAGAGGCCTTTTAAGGTGTCCCTTGGTTAAACTCTGCCTTTGCTATTACCCACTTGCCTTTGTGGCTGTTGGTCACAGAAATCAGTGACTTGCTGTGGGAGTCTTGGTTTCATAAGGATTTTCACAATGGTAGAGCCTTAGCTACTTTCTCAGTGGTGGGTCACAATTCCAGCACAGTGCTAAGGAGGAATGGATTCTTCTGCCTCACAGTAGAGATTTCAGTTCATAGACTAAAGTGGCTCCAACGCAGGGCCCTGTGGCAGGTAGGCAGAGCAGAGGAGAGTTATTCAGGGCATGGTAATGGGAAGCTGAGAGAGATCAAGGGAGCAGGGAGGAGAGGTCGTAACTTTCTAGGCGACGCAACCAGTGACCACCTCTGCCAAGCAGGCTTCACATCCTTACATCACATTTAGCTATAAACCCATTATTAGGCGAATCTACTGATGCCAGTCACACTTCCATGAGCCAATCTCCTCCTGGAATCCCCATCTATGAATCCCTAAGGATTTAAGGGACATCTAGATAGATAGAAAGCACAATAGGCAGCTTTCCTCAGTTTGGAATAAGAAAGATAACAGAGACAAAAATGGAGATGCAGATGGAGATGGAGATGGAGATGGAGATGGAGATGGAGATGGAGATGGAGATGGAGATGGAGATGGAGATGGAGATGAGAGAGTGACAGAGAGTGGGGATGGGTGAGAATCTCATAGGAAATGTCTGCCTCTATCCTTCTATAGCCCAAGTGAAAACCACCTACACTACTTCTCTAATTTTCTATTTAATACATATAAATCAGGAGTTGCCAGGATCTGAGTATTTCTATCTCATCCTAAACTTATATTGAAACTTAACCTCCAATGCTACTGTGCTGGGAGTTGGGACCTCGTGGGCCTTGTTTAGTTCACTTATGGTGTTGAATGAAAGGCTTGTGGAAGTGGATTTCCTTGTTTCCCCTCTTTGGCCATAGGAGGAACAAAGTTGCTCCCAGGTGTAGAACACACCATCCAAGGCACCATCTTGGTTATGAAAGGAGCCATCACCCCAGCCTTATTAACATGCACAAATGTTACCTAAACTTCCATAACGAGAGGAAACTTGAACTGAGTGACAGCTACATCTGGCAAGAGAACACAGGGCAGTTCAACGTATGATGTTTTCAAAGTAAATTCTATAATTTCAGAAAAGGCTCGCACTTTTTAAATAAAAGAAACAAGATACAGGGCTGACCAAACAGCTGAGCAAATTAAAGCACCTGCTTAGGCAGACACAAGGGTCAGGGAGTTCGATCCCTGGGCCCGCAGTGCCAGCCGCACCCCCAGTGTGCACTGAGATTGTGTTTGAGACGGTGTGTAGTGACATGTACCTGCAATCCCAGCACTTCGGAGGTTGTAAATAGGAGGATTACTATGCGTCTGATCTACCCAGTGAGACCCTGTAGACCCTGCCAATCCTATCCTAAAATAGAAAAACAAAAGAAGAAACAAAATACAAGCAAGTCCACAGCATGTATGAGGGAGATAAGCCCTACTGTTATTATAAGTATGCACTTTTTTGCTGAAAACATTGGTAAAATTATGACATAAACTTTAAAAATATTGTTTTGACTTACAGAAATAATCTATGTACACAAAGTGGTTCTTTCCAAGAATTTATTTTGCACTTTCATTTTTTCCTGCCTGTGGAAAGCAGAGAGCTATGATTTAAAGTAAAGAGGCAATTAGTTATCTTGGCCAACATGTGTACAGCCATTCTAATTGGTGGTATCCCACATGACCAAAACCAAAGCATACCACAGAACTGAGGGTTGTTTCTATACCTCAAGACCCAGTGTTAGGCTTGGCAAAAGTTCTACATGATGATAACAAATACTATACTTTAAAAGTAATTTCACATCAACGTATATTTAACATCATTTAACGCATTTCCACTCCCTTCTTTTCCCCTCCCTTTGATAACATTCCATTTCCTGATCTCCACACTTTCCCTTCCCACTCACAAAGTACAGAGAGACTAATACAGCTATGGAAATAATCACACAGCCAATTCTGGTGGAAAATGTTCTTCATTTAATCAAGTATTATGAAATCTCTATGTATTAGTCTTTTGCAGTAATTTAGATAGATTGGCTACTTGTAATCATCATGTTCCTATGTACACCTATCTTCCATAGAGTTCAATTTCAACATTTGCATGTGTTTGTATGCATTTGTGTGTATTAGACAAATGATAGCTCCTAAAGATATCTAATGTTTGATCCCTGGAATTTTGAATGCTTTATATCGCTAGGTGAAGGAGACTTTGGAGATGAGATTTAGGACACAGATAGGGAAATTGAGGAGGTTACACTGGGTTATCCACTTGAATCCTATGGTTGCTTTAGAAGTGTAAAGCTACTCCTTAGAGAAATGTAACAGTGGAAGATGGTTCAGTCATGTGACATCTCTGGCCTTGAATAAGGAGGGTGGAACCTATGAGCTGAGGAACATGGGAAACCTTTGCAAGCTGGTAAAGAATGACAGGTAAAGAAATTCTCTCTTAGATTTTCCAGAAAGGAACATGGTTCCACCAACACTTTATTTAGCTCAGTGAGACACATGTTGGACTTGTGGATTTGAGGCCTAATGAATTAGAAAATCACAAAGAGTATTCTATTAAGTCACCTAGTTTGTAATGATTTGCTCCAACAGTGACAGAAAACAAATGTATTGATGTTTTTAGTTAAACTCACAGAAATCCATATGCTTTGTGTTAACAAATTATTTTAATAAAAAGATTTATTCAGATTGTTGTATATTGATAGCAACTTACTATTGCCAAGTAAGTTTGAATACATGGGGACTTTTAACATTGGGCACACTACATCAAGAAAATATAATCAGGCGAGGCAGATGGAATATAAATAATGACCCCTCCTGTTTTTGGAGATATTTTGTGGGAGTCAATGTGTGTAGTTAAATTAGGAGTGTGTGTGGCTATAGCCACATTTTCTTTGACTGAGGAAAGGGAATGGCAAGAGATGTGAGAGATGGAAGGCGACTTGTGGTCACATTGGTGAAATATTTGGTGGCTTGCTGATTTTATGTATGGCTCTCAATCTCTTGGCAATATGACAACACCCTTCATCTAGAGTTTTCCAGGAGTTGACTTAATATTGACGTGGGAATAAAGAAATGAAAACAAAAAACTCAAAGATTAAGTAAATTGTACAAGATCATGGTTAAAATGGCATTAGAGATTAATCTTTGGTTTCATTTATTTCTACTTACTAAGAGGAGAATATAAAATCTCTGAATGTTCAAAAGCAGTTGTTCACATAAAGTATGTCTTTTAAAAATTCTCTTAAGGCTTCAGCTGTTTGAAGTAATGTAATTATATTCAGAAGCTAAAATAATGTGCTCTTGCATTTGGCATGTTTATTAGTTTCTTATTGTTGCCATTACAATTCACTATGGGCTTTGTACCTTAAAGCTACATGAGTTCATTCCCTTAACAGTTCTGAGGTCAGGAGTCTGAAATGAAAGTTGGATACTAAAATCAAAGCATCTACAAGGTGGTTTCTTCTGGATTCTTCCTCCAGTCAAGAGTCTATTTTAATGCCTCTGACTCTTTACCCAGCCTGTCTTCTGACCACATCACTCCAATCCCTTTCCCTCACCCACATGTCATCTGTGACTCTGACTCTGCCTGCATCCCCCTTCTCCCCATTACAAAGGTCTTAATCATCTACAAAAGTGAGTTTTTGTCATATCAAGTAACAGTCAAAGGTTCCTGGGATTAGGATCAGGGAGTATTTGGTGAAAATGAGAAGCATTATTCAGCCTATCAAAATGCTGTGTAGCTCCTCAACATGGTTATCTTTACTTTCAAAGTTGAGGATTCTCCTTTTACAAAGAATGATTTCCTGTAAAATATCCTTTGTTGTCATTTCAACCAGGACTCAACGTGCACTTCACAATTCACAGAATAACGCTATGGAGTTGTTAGCGACTGGAGAAATTGTATTACTTAACTTAAAATCTGTGGAGACATGTTTATCTAATTGTCTTATGTATGTTAATTTAATCTTGACAGATATCCAGTGAAATACATACTACTATTCTCAGCCTATGTTTTTAATGAAGAGAAGTAAGGTGGGGCTGGGAATGAAACACAGTAGTACAAAGCTTTCCTACCTGCATCAGGCTCCAGGTTGTATCTATAGCACCATTAAGAAATAGAAAACTCACAAGCAAGTAAATGCAAAATCTTATATTAGATGCAGCTTTACTGCAAAACCATCTTTAGGCATTTAAAATCAACTTACCAATTGAATCTAAATAGTCCCTATAATTACAACCAAGACCTTTAATATATGGGAATTTAAGAAGATTCGAATATAAACAAATTATGTTTAAAATTTTATGCTATTACTTTTGTTTTACTTGGAACTTTCCATGTAGGTTGTTTCTGTTAGTCAGCATACCAGTCAGTTCAAAGAACAAATCAACCACATTAGTGGTTTAATTCATGTCTGTCTGATTAAATAACTACAGTAGTTATAACTGAACCTAATATACTGAACATTTGCTGAATTTCTGATACTGGTCACAGTTGTTCCCATTGTTAATTAGTTTAAAAAGTCTGTCTATTGTCCAACTAAAATACAAGCACAGCCATCTAACTACTCTCCTTTTCTTCTGCCGGTTGGGCCAGTGTGACCTAATTCTCTTTCTCTTGGCTCCTATAAGGCACTAATGAGTTTTGTTAAGTATTAGCTCCAAACTTTTGGTACTGCGAAAGTCAATGTCCTGTCATAAGAACTGATTTATGTATCACTTTGCTTTGCACAGGCAGGGAATAGGCTGGTGCAAGACCTACCTGACAAGGTGAGTGTCCCAAGACAGTATTTATGAAATCAACCTTATGTGTAACACCATGAATTATAAAAATTGTTTTCTATCAGAGTCCAGTGATACTCCAGACACATTGCACTGATTGAAACATGTGCTTTCCTGGGTTTTGACTATTCCAAGGAATGAGCAGCTGTTTTTCTATATCCTGTCTTCTGTGTGTAATCTAATGGATAACAGGTGTGATTATGTAATTTACAAAAATCACTGTATGTGGTACAGTATTACAGGTGCTCCAAGGAGTAGGGGAATAATCACTTCAATGTTAAATTCTTTTACTATAAATGCTGAAAGTCTTCAATTCTCCAGTTTCTACTTTATATTTGATATATCTACCTTTAGTACTTATTCTGCAAACTGTATAAATTCAAATGTAATGCTAACTGTTCACAGTCTATAAACAGGAAAATTTATTAGAGAGGTACTCTATTGAAGAATCAGTGACACATTTAGGTTTTGCTCTAGGTGGCAATGTCCCTGCCTTTCCCCTTCTTCGCCCAATTAAGATTCTATTGTGCAAATAATGGAGAAAGAAAGAAGGACACATACCTCAGTTCACAAACTAAAAAACATATGACCTAGTTCTTCTCGTTGCAGAAAAGATGTCTGAGGTTGTGTTTATCATCTAATGCATGGTTTGAAGACAAAAATAAAATTTTGCTGAACACTTCTGTTTATGAATCAAATTGTTCCCAAGGCTAGGAAATAATATTCTGAGTTTCAAAATAATTTGATGTATATGATCTAAAATTTAGGCAAAATTTTATTTTTTAGAAACTATGTCCTCTTTGAATTGAAAATTCAAGTCTCTTTCACTATGATTTTTTTTAAACCTAGTGAAGTTAGTATGGAATGTGTTTTGGGTCGGTCTTTAAATGAAATAAGGAAAAATCTCCATTAATTGAATGTTCTTTAGATTTAATTTCTTATAATTACTCTAAATATATGAACCAATGTCACCGATATATCTGGAATTAAAATTCAGAGCAAAAAATATTAATGATCCTCATTTTGTCTTTAAAGATGTGGTGTTATGGAAAAGAAAATCACTCTGACTTATTAGAATTCATTGTAAAAATCAAGGATAAAGTATACATACATATATATATGACTTATTGTAATATTTAATGATAGAGAAGGGTATCACCCTTAAAATTTAAAATATAGACTATGATTTCAAAATGAAAAAATTTCCAGTTAGAAACACTTCTTCAACCTTTGTGAATTCTAGAATTTACATCAAATAATTTTAAAGCAAAATACTTGAAATTTGGTTTGCTGTAAAAAAATTTAATTGTAATTATAATTTATAAATTATAAATTATAATTTGTAAATTTGAATTCAGCATAGCAACAGAAGTACATGTTAGAGGTACTGGCATTCTGTATAATTGAGGGCTAACACTGAGTGCTGTAGGAGTTGACGAGATAGCTCAGCTGTAAAGCGCTTACTCAGGCAAGCTTAGGCAAGCACAGCAACCATGGTTTGATCCCCAGGACCACATGCTGCACCAGCCCTGCAGCCAGGGCAGGCTGAATCATCCAGAGTATGGGTATAGTGGTGCATGACTGTAATCCCAGCACTGGGGAGGCTGAAAGCAGGAGGATCACCATGAGTCTAAGCTGCATAGTGAGACCTTTTAACAACCAAATACATTAAAAAACCCTGAGTGCTATAATATAGACACATATAAACATAAACGCATACAGTCATATCTACATAGGCATGGATATATATATATATATAGCAATAATATAAAGCAATTACATATATATATATATATATATATATATATATATATATATATATATATAATTTTCTTCCAGTTTTTGTATTGCTTTATATTATTATTTTTTACAGGGTCTTACTATGCAGCTCAGACTCACGGTGATCCTTCTTTTTTCAGCCTCCCCAGTGTTGGGATTACAGGCATGTACCACTTCACCCAGACTTCATGACTGGCTTTGCCCCCTCTGAGTGAGAGCTGGTACCTCATGGGAATTGAACCATGGTCCTTGCACTTGCCTAAGCTTGCCTAAGCAGACACTTTAGTCAGCAGAGCTATCTTGCTGGTCCTTAGTTTTCATAATTTTAAAAGAAATTTTATCATTCACTTACTAAATATTTTTGATAATGAGTACAATATGACGTTATTTTGATAATAGTATATTTTCACAATGGTAAGAAAACTTACCAAGTCTATCTTATATTATACAGATTAAAATCACAACCAAAAGAGAACAGTCTTCCCTTAACATCGCTGGAGCTTTTCTACTCAGTAATATATTAGCAACAATATTTTCATATTTTGTGATATTTCCAAACAGAACACAAAATCTATTCTGTATTCCTGGCATTAGAAACTTTTCTACCATTAGCTATTAGCATGGATAATTTGATAAACCTTCCATCTATTGCTTGTAGGAATCCACAGAATGAGTTCCAATAGTTTGTTATGTAACTCCATCTTACTAAGACTCATATATGTGTGTGTGTGTGTGTGTGTGTGTGTATTATATATGTGTGTGTGTATATATATATATATATATATATAAATGTACATTGCAAATGAGCTCTTTTAGAAGAAATTATTTTCATTTAGTTGTAATCATTTAAATATAAAGTCACATTATCTGATACTTATATAGCTTTATTCACAAAATGTTCTGCTTTTATCACTGAAAACTATCCATAAATACTATAAATGCCTACATATCTTATGAGGAGAAAAATATAATGCAGTTCATCCTTATATTATGCAAAAGAAAACTATGAGTTTCAATTTTTCACAATTACAAATTGCAATTGTTTTTGAAATTCACATATTCACTTAAAAAGATGTTATTTTAAAAACTATTTTGTTAAAGATTCTATTAGGAACCTCTTGAGTATACAACCTATTCTATGCATGTAAATTGTACTTTAAAAGCAATGTTACATGTGTATGCACATACACATAGTGATATATGGACAGATATATATGCAAATATATAACTTATATGATA
>PVKA01016866.1:0-47023 GCA_004027165.1 Ctenomys sociabilis | reverse complement strand
TTCAATGAATTATAACTATTAATCCTGTTCAGATTTGGCTTTTAAACTATTTTACTTATCACAATAGGAAATATTTTACATATTGCAGTATACACATACAGTAATAGATCTATTCTCTATTTTATCATTTTTTTTTTAAAAAATGCCATCCTTTAATCATAATCTGACCTATTTGTGGGTTGCAACCCATCATCTCAAAAACATTATTGTGCCGGGCGTGGTGGCGCATGCCTGTAATCCCAGCACTAGGGAGGCTGAGGCAGGAGGATTGTTGTGAGTTCGAGACCAGCCTGAGCTACAAAGTGAGCTTAAGGCCAGCCTGAACTACACAGTGAGACCCTGTCTCAAAAAAAAAAAAAAAAAAAAAAAAAAAAAAAAAAAAAAAAAAAAAAAAAAAAAAAAAAAAAAAAAAAAAAAAAAACATTATTGTGATGGTTGATTGATTGTGTTCACTTGAGTAACAGAAGTTTAAAAAAAAGGTGTGGGAGATCCACCCTAGGAAGACCTGTGGCTTGGGTGGTAAAAGAAGGAAATGATGAAGAATCAGCCTCTGCTATAGTCTCCACCTCCTCCTTGGATGTAGGATTGGGCTTCTGGAGTAGACTCTTGAGCTTTCCCTTGCTGACCCAGTGGCCTCCTGGTACGGAATCCCACGGGACACAGCAGTGAGCTTCAGACCTTCTGTTCAGTCTTTTAGCCTCCACTGTGCAGACAGCCTCTGCACTCTTCCTCGTCCAGCTCTGTGGGCAGCCATTGTAAGCCAATCTTGTCAGTCCTTATGCATTTGTGTACCTTGTGCTATATATATCTGTTTCTTTAGTGAGTACTGACACAACTATATAGTGTGTATGCACAGTACTATGCTACATACTGATATACTTTGAATTTCTTCCAAATCAAGGATTCTTTCACTTGTACCGCTGAGTCTAAAATGGTTTAATACATGCAATTATCAACTGTCTTTTATAATGATTAGAGACCCCTAAGCCAGAATGAGAACACAGATGCTGCGGCTTTAGAGCAGAGCTGGCAGTGCTGCCTGTCAGTCTCACACTGGAACTCACAACAGGCCCTTCCTCTGCTCCAGGTCTGGGGGTGAGCCAGACCCTGTGGGGGGAGCAGCAGCCAACCTCAGATGCGAATCCTTGAGGAAGTCAAACCTGTCGCCCTGTCCATTAGCGATCCCCACTCTGGTCTGTGGCACTTGCCTCAGCCACTCGTAGGAGACTTTTACATTACTACTTAGTCTCTTTCCAAAGGACTTTAATTAAAAACTCATTTCTATGCCGCTGAAGGCCAGTGCTGTGCTTCCCCAAAGAGTGTAGGTCATTTTTAGAGGGCCATTAAGTTTCAGGTGAAATGAACAGGTTGGTTGAATCACTAGGTTCCTGGGCCATGGGCACAGGCCTTCCACGTCTCAATTTCTGAGGTTCTCTGACTCTGGCACAAAGATCTGAGCTCAAAGAATCTAAGAGAAATAAAAAAGACATACAGGTGACCAGCCTTCAGCCTTTGAGACCACAGTAAACACCATAAACATCATTCCTAGGCACTCCACATTTTAAAGCTCATAAGAATGTGTCCAAATGAGTATAACTTTTACCAACTGTTACCTCAAGAAGCAGGACCTCTGGATAAAGGAATTATCCAAGGCCAGCACAGCAGGCAGCTACAGGACCCTCATAACTGAGACACCTACAGCAGCCTCACTCCACTGCCTCCAGCTGCATCCTCTACTGAAGTCCTGGATCTGGATGAAAGGCGCTTCTACCCATCAGACTAAACATGAACCTTTGACAATGTATCTGGAATGAAAACCACACTATAATAATCACTTTTACACTATCAAAGAACACCATGGACAGAAGGACAGCTGCCTATCCTGCAGGGGTCCGTGCTAACTCTGCTATTGTCCCAGGACCCGCAAACTGGGCCGCATGGTTGTCCCCAAAAGTATACATCCAGATTCTAAGCATAGAAATTATAATACTAGATTGTATTACTTTATCTGCCAAAGATATTACTAAGGATCTGAAGAGAAGGGGCATCGCAAAGACTATCCAGGTAGACCTGATGGAAAGCCATGTGTATCCTCTGGAATATGTGACTACAATCCAAGAAATGCTAAGGGCTGCAGGCAACAGGCAGAAGTTGAAAGGGGAGGAAACAGGCACGAATCCAATGCCATCTTTGCAGGGAGCAGAGCCCTGTGAGATCCTTGGTTTTGGACTTCCAGTGACAGTGAGAGACTAGGTTCTATTGTTTTAAACTATCAAGCTTGTGTGATTTGTCACAGCAGCCATGGGAAACATACATCCAAGTGTCCAGAAGTACTTGGCTATGACCCATCAGCCAGGAATCATGTGGCTAAGAGGGTGACAGCCTCCTAGATGTTGACTTAAGGTCTCTTAGTAACAAAAATCCACAGATCCACTCCTAGACAAAATTGGAAAATGCTCAGTCTGAAAATAAACTCAGAGCAGGAAGATATCAAACAGATGTACAAAGGAAGTGGAGAAGGACAGGACATGGCCCAGCACTTGGGAGACTACAACTTGGCCTGCTGATAACACGACAAAGCCTGCAAGAAGGAAATTCCATATTTGGGTGGAAAGAAGAGCCTCAAAGTATGGACCTGGCTGTGTAGGGCAGGTGAACATATGGGCAGGTGACTGCACTACCTCGCAGGAGATCTGCCCCTGGGCTGGCTGGTGACCTAGGGGCTACCCTCTGCTCTACCAAGGACACTCAGTTATATTCCAGCATGGGTAATGGTGAAGAAGAGCATGTTCCAGTAGTGGCAGCACTAACTTGAGGAGCACTATGGCATGTTTCCATCCCTCTGCTTCTCATGATATGCATGTCTAGTTGGCCAAATCCATTGTTCCTCCTTCAACACATATCCATGGAGGACCCACCAAGTAGACAACACAACCTGGCCCATGTCTACCGCAGTAGACACAAAGCTCCACTGCTGTCCTTTGAGAGGCTCTCTAGAGAAAAGACTATTCACTGAAGTGACATTGCTGTCCTGGGGGACATGTGAGGACATCTCTGAATACCATGAGGTTTGGGGAAAGATGGCACTGGCATGTAGCACCAGAGGCCAGATGTTGCTAAACGTGCTACAATAGAGGAGAGGCCCCCACACTAAGAATTACCCATCCTCCAATGGCCATAGCACTGAGCCTGGGAAAGGCTGCACCCTCGAGGGGCCTAGGCTGGTATCACCCATTGCAAAGCGGCGAAGTGAGCTTCTAGAGCAGGCAGAAGTGACACCTATGCTGAGAGCCGAAACATGGGCAGAGGGCACCACGCAGAAAGGGCAACAGCACTTGTAGGTAGCAAAGCTCCCTGGAATTGAGGAGGGGAAGGCAAGGCGGAAAGGAAAGAAACAAGGGCACCCTTGGAAGTGAGTGTCGAAGAGCCCCCTCTACTCTAAATGTGACCTTATTTGGTATTGAGCTTGTGGCTCAGAGTCCCAATTTGAGTGCCAACTCCACCACCTACTAACTGTGGTCTCAGGAGGACTTTTATAATCTGAGTTCCTATGTCCATTTTTAGAGCATCAGGTGGGGAGGAGGGGGAGGACAGTACCCTCCTCTGGCAGCACCATTAGGATTCAATGAGAAAAGGCACATGGACAGCTTGATTCAATGCCACCACTAAGCGTTCTTATTTTTATTTTCAAAGGTCACTCTGCACCCAGTGTGTAGGATAAAATGAGGAAGGACAACCAGAAATGCACCACACTGGAGCACAAAGTAAAGTAAATGCAAAACACGGGAACTTCACAGAACAAAAACGAGCCCTAGCAAAGCAGCTTTCAGGGAGCTTTGAAGTCCATGCCGAGACACCATGGTCACTATGAGTAAAAATGGCACCAGGAACGGAAAGCAGTACCCTTGGAAGGCACTGATGTCCTACATAATGGAACAGGCTATCATGCATCCACTCCATCAGCGAGAGAAGTACCTGGGGGGACCATGGGAAGATTCTTACTGCAGCCACCCTAGCAAGTGGGGACCTCACACTCTTGCCAGGGCACAGCCAGGACCTCGGGTCCCATGGACAGCAAGCCTCCATCACACTGCTAAGCGAATCCATCAATCCGATTTTGTAAGCAAGCTGTTTGCTCAATAATTGCTCACTGCTGCAGAAAGGGTTTCAACCTGACACGCGCCCATCGCTCCCTGCAGGCAGCTCTGAGAAGTCTCGATGATTCCACATCCAGGGCCCTAAGTGGGAACCACGTGGCTTCTCAGGTCTCCCCTTCCTGAGCTAAGTCTCATTCATCAGAATTAAATCCTTTCTGCTCAATACTGTGGGACGGATGAATAGGACCTATCAGAGTAACTGCTGTGATAGCCAAATAAGTGACAGTTGCTCTGCAATTGCACTTTGCTTTCAGAACTGAACGACTTACTGAGAGTGGCAGAGATGAGTATGAGGAATGACACCCCAGCCATTCCTGACAGACAGGTAACCCGCAGGTGACACAGGATATGAACAGGTGCCCAAGCCAAGGAGGCAGGAGTCACCCCCTTGCCGCCCACCACCCGCACCCTAGACATGCAGTCAGTCTTGGCCTGGAAACACACTGCTTCCGGTGAGGGAAGGTCCAGTTTCCAGTGCAGTGAACAGTCCAAACCACAGACTCAATTGACCAGCCTCTCTCTGCACATACTAAGTTGCTTTTATTAATCCAGAACGGCATGCTACAGATACTGTACAGCATGAACATTTATTCATTACAAAAATGGCTTTCAAACCATTAAAAATGAACTTGGAATAAGAGCATAAAACAGAACAGTAACATCACAACTGTTAGGAAACATTCAAAGTATTCACAAAAAAATGTTAGTTAGCATTTTAATAAACCAGAGAAAAATCAGAGACAGTTTTACAATCGCTTCATGTCAACTACAATGGCACTGAATGAACAGGTTTCAGCTTTATACAGCATTTTGCAACATCAACATGCCTAGGTTTTTTTTTTATTTTTAAAGTTCGCTCCCTACTTGTATGTAATATGTGTACATAGAAGTGGCAGCTGGTTTTTCCTTTAAGAGTAATCTAATATACAGAATTTTGGCCCTTAAGGGTTTATACCTCTTCATTTAAAATGCTTTCTGGACAATCTGCTACCAAACACATTTTGTTATAGGTGACATTAAAACTACATACAAAGCTACCTATGTAACATCACAGCAAAACATGATGAACAGAAAGTACAGCATCAAAAAGAGGGAGAAAGCTAAAGTCACTGAGAGTTTTGGCACATAGAGTTTTGCACACGGTCAGTCCATGTTCCTAAGGGCGCAGGGCGTTTGACTAGGAGTTCAGAAGGGGAACCGGGTCAGTTCCCACGGGTGCTCAGACAGCATCGCTGAGGTTCCCTCACTAACGTTCAAGTCTTGTTCACATAATGGCTTTTAAAGCAACTTTTGTTAATGCTACTGATCCTTAATGCAACTATCAATGTCCATTTGGTGGCGTGTGGGTTTCATACAGAAAAACAAACAAACGAAAAAGGTCAAAAAAGGAAACAAAAAAATATATACACATTTTTATATATAAACTTAAAAACCTTATACAAATGAGTTGTTATATATAAGATGCTTATGCTAAGGGGAGGGGAAAAAACTTTATACAGTTTTGAGAAAAAGGAAAACATATTTTAAAAGGGGACAACGTACAGGTACAACAAGCAATCTCTAAAGCAATAAATACTACTGGTCCAACAGCATTGTGATTCCATTAATTGTTGAGTAGTATCCCCCTCCCCCCAAAAAAACAACACCATGGAACAAGGTATATTAACACATTTTAACCCTTTGTTTCTGTACATTTAAACAATAACAACATCACAATAAAAGTTGCTTCACACAGAAAAAAAAAAAAAAAAAGTAATGGCACTGCATTCATTGTGCCTTTATGGTTTAAAAACCAGGTGTAAAATGATTGGTTCGCAAGCTCATATTTAATACAAATAATACAGAATTCCTTCTGGAGGGCTGCTTCAAAATTGCTTCTCTCTCTCTTTTTTCTTTTTGCTTTTTAATCAGTCTTTTAAAACTAAGCTATCCGAACTACATAACAGTTATGTATATATATATATATTTATTTATTTATTTTAAACGCTACAAAGACTTTAAACAGCTGTTGATAAAAATTTTGGTAGAATCATGAGGTTCTTCTCTCATCTACATATTTAAAAGGAGAAATTGAAATAAGAATGGGTCAAATATTGACCAATGAACTCGATAAACATCAACTCATGTAGCCACGTGGCACAAAATTAAGAGTACAAAACAAAAGCGTTCCAGGTGGGGGAGGCGCAAACCGAGAACAACACACTCAAACCAAGCAGGGCTGACGAAGCTAAAGCTATTCTAAAGACTTGGTAACGAGGGATAGAGGCTGGGGCTGCGTCCCGGCCAGCGAGTTGTGGGAATGTACGGAAGATGTCGACGGCTGTGCGAGCGACGAGGACGGGGCGATGGGCGGCTGCAGGGCGGCAGGCGGCAGGTCCAGGGCCCCATTGGGGCAGAGGGCGGAGGCCTTGCTGTGGGAGGCCTCGGCCAGCAGGAGCGCGGGCGGCGGTGGCATCATGGACAGGTGGGCCAGGGGGTCAGGCTTCAGGGACAGCGAGAGCGGCTGGGTCTGCTCAGTCTGTGACTTGGCGTCTCGGGGAGGGGAGCCTAGCAGGTGCGGGGAGGGGGGAGGCGAGTCTAGTAAGCTTCCATCTGAAGAGGGTGGGCTGAGGCAGCTGCCTTCACCTTGTATGTAGCGAACGCACTTTTTTTTTCTCCTAGAAACAGGGGGAGAGAGTT
The DNA here is from genome assembly GCA_004027165.1 of Ctenomys sociabilis. NCBI lineage: Eukaryota > Metazoa > Chordata > Mammalia > Rodentia > Ctenomyidae > Ctenomys > Ctenomys sociabilis. Next base: position 40,187 of record PVKA01016866.1, on the reverse strand, counting down.
ATCTGTGAATAAAGGGCAAAGATGTCAAGGGAGAGGTTATCTAATGCCCACGGCCAAGCCCAAGTCACCTAACGGGTGCCCGCTGCTTGGCAGGCCCGGTGACCGGTGCACTGCCGTGCTGCAGGCTCCCCTAGCAACACTCCTGTCTGCAACTGCTCTGCCACATGGAACATTTAAGGGAGCACCCCACTTTACTGCCCTACTCCCATAGGACACCCACAGCTCCACCCCTGCCCAAATATAAATGAGCAGACGGAAGGCAGTCACCTGCAGATGGTGGCACTGCTTGCCAGCAAATGGCTTTGTCCAAACGGAGATAAACAGAAAAGCTTACTGCTCTTTGGACTTAGATATTTTCACTTTCCCATAGCGTTTCCTTGCCTTCCCTCCCCAGTTTCCACCACTGCCACCCCCAGCCCCGATGATGTGCATGTGTGTTTGTGTGTGTTTAAAAGAGAAAGACAGAGCTCCTTCCCCAGCTGCCTCTTTATCAATATGAAACTCAAAATGCTGACTGTTGAGCCCACATAGCTGAAGGCAGCACTAGCAAGAGGCTTAAGGTTTTAACACACCACCACCGGGAAGCTGCGGGCGCCCGGAGAGCTTGCGGGCTTGTCTGTTAAGAACCACACCAAATCAAGAGGACGGAATCAGGTGACAGGGGAGGTGGGGAACAAAAATAAAAGAAAATAAACCAAAAAGAATGAAACCAACGAAACAAAACCAAAGAAACCAAAAAACCACCAAAAACAGGTAGAAGAAGATAAACAAAGTGGGGGAGGGAAAGAATGAGAAAAACAGAAAATGATTCAAAGGAACAAGAATAACTGGTTGTATGGCCTGCAGGTTGCGGATTAAATCATGATTCAAAGTTGATTTTTTAGTTTTGGGTTTTTTTTTGTTTTAAAGATTTGGGGCTTCCCCTCCCCCACCCCCTAGTGAGAAGGTTGGAAGGAGAAGCAGTGAGGATGGGATGGAGGGGGGTGTCTTGCTCTTGTCCCAGCAAGTAGAGGGCACAGCGAGTGAGGACTAAGGAGAATGCCAGGGCACCGTGGCACGGACCTCACTGGGCCGGGCTTCCTCTGACTAGTCTCTGAACCAGAAAGACTAACTGCCTGCTTCGCACCAAAACAGAACGCCCTCTCCACTGCCTGCTCCTGTACGAAACGGGAATGTGAGTGACACAGCCTTTCCTCCTTATCATCAAAGGGTGAGGTCAGGAAACCAACTCAAGAAGTTGGGCATGTGACTTCAAAGCCTCTCCCACCATTAATCCCAGCCTAATGGGATCCTACTTGGTAGGAAGGGAGATCCTGGCAATCCACTCACTAATGCTATAAAAATCCTGCAGATTCAGGGATGTGCCAAACCAAAGACCCTGAGGCACAGTCAGAACCATGCTGGGGAACATCATCTGCACACGAAAGTGAGAGCACTGGCCAGCTTCCTACTGCGGCAGAGCAGCCAAGACACTGCCTGCATGAAGGCTGCCACTGCTGGGCATCGGCGCTGGACTCTGTGGGAAGGGGCCACGGAGCTCCTGATCTGGTCTGAGCCCCATAGCAATCTGCCCTGCCCATCAGTGCATGGGACATGAACTGTGCAGGACAGTAGGAGGACAGGGAAGGAGGGGAGGAGGGAGGGAGCATGCTCGGTTCTCCTGCCTCCCAGGGGCTGTGCCCACTGGAGCTGGACACCTCAGGTCCTCCTGTTCCCAGAAGAACTCTGGGGAGCGGCAGAGTTCCCTCTCCTCCCTGGGACAGACTGGCCTAGGCTATGGGTTCAGGAACAAAGGTAAACACAGTAATGGAGCCTCTGTTTGAAGTCACCTTAGCCTGCAAATCAAAACATGCTCAAAAACTAAGATGTCCATGCATTGTAAAAATGGGGTGCGGAGAAGAGGAGGAGGTAGGAGAGGGCATAGGCAAAACTGAGAAAGCAACAGGGGAAAATGAGAGAGGGCAAAGGAGGAGAAGGAGGACAACCAGGAGGACGATGGAGTGACATCAAGCAGCATTCCGGGCTCCATTAGGCAGAGAGAAAGGAGGGGAAAGCAACTTGGTGGGCTCAAAACAGAATCTGGTTAAAACATCCTCAAATGCCAAATAGAAATAGAAGCCCTGTGTGGCCAGCTAGGAACCCTGCTTGGCTAGGAGCATTTCCAGGGCTTTCCACGCCCTCTCAACCTCCTCATGGTGTGGTTATTTCCAAATCACAGGGATGGGGTGTATTTTGAACACTGGACATGGTGACTATGAAGACAGCATGATGCTCCCTGGACAGGGCCAAGCAAAGGGCAGCTGGAACACACATGTACTTTGGATGAGTTCGGAAAAGTGCAACTCCTTCTTCAATTTTTTTTTCTCTTCTTTTTTAAAAGTCTTTGGTCCTACTGATTTTAGCATAAAGCAAGACATGGTCAAGACAAAGTTGAAAGAGTTGGGAGAAGGGGACTGGCCAGTGCTTGTCCAAAACAGCTCCAGTTGAAGGGCCTGGGGCTCTAGCTTTTGTATTTATCCTGAAAGCTAACTAAGCCTTCCTCCTCTGTTCTGGAAGGACACCTACAAATTGGCCAATGTATCATGGTATAACAAAAGGTCAATGTAACATGGTATGAAAAAAGGACCAGTGAAGGGTGAGGGTCTTAGGAAGGCCAGGGCTGTGGGCCTCGAGGACACTGAGGGGCTCCTATCGTGGCATGGCCAGCCCCTCAGAACTGCACTCCAGAAAAGCACATGGCAAACACACAAAACAGCTACATGAGTTTGTGTCTGACAGATCTTTTTCTTTTTTGTGAAAATACTAAGAAAATTCTGGCATCTGAGGCAGACACCCATATCCTAGGCTTTAAGCAAAGTGGTGGAAAGACCTGCGAACAGGAAAGCTGTATGGTCAGACTAGTAATTACTTCTAGGAAGTGTAAAAAAACAGCCAAGTGTAACTCATTGCAACAGCTTCTGAAACAAGAAGGGATTCATAAGCCACCAGCCACCCTCGGGGTAGAGTGCAGTGGACACTGCACCAGCCTTCTGTGTGGCTGGCTGTATCTCTAGAGGTCAGTCCCCCATGGCTGGCCAGCTAGCTACCACACAGGGCATCTGGATACGGCTACCTTTCCTTGCGCGCACAAGGTGCTGACAGCTTCCCTGTATGCCACAGAAGAGGCACAGGCCTTACTCTGCTTAGCTCCTCCTAATTCCTGTCAACTTGGGCACATAGTCCTTTCTATGGACCCCGGAATGTGTTGAATGGACACGTGTCACCCCCATGAATGCTGCGCCTCATTGCTCTCCGGCTGAGTGGCTGGCCCCCTAAGGGTGTGCACATGGCCCTGTGTGCAGATGCCCTGGGGCCCTCTCCACGCTACGGGAGGCACACTTCACCAGCTCTCACACTGGCACCAGAAGGGGATCAGAGACACCACAGCAGACGCGTGGGCATGCACATGATGGGATGAACATCTGATCTAGCGTCTAGACATGGAGCACATGGCAAAGGCATGAAGGAGAGGGACACGTGACAAGGAAGCACCACAAACAGGGACGTGTGTTTGGGTGTCGAGATACCTACCATCAGAATACTCCAAATTCAAAGACTGCTTGTATCAGAACAAAGAAACAACAAATTTAACTGAAGATGGTCATTAAAGGAGAGGAAACCAGACAGGACCGAGAGGGCAGCCCTCCACCGAGAAGAAGGTACCTATGCTTTCCCTGAGGAAGCAGGCTAGGCGGAACCTGTGGGCTGGGGGAGGGAGCACTTCATGGGACTCCTCGGGATTGATCTGGCTTTCGGTAGATCTAGTTCACTGCTCCATACGTGCCAATTTGTATGTATGTGTGTTTTAAATCTGCAGGCCACGCTATTTGCAGCCCTTAGCTGGTGCATGCCACTCAATGCCACGCTTCTGTAAAACAATGTCAGCTAACCAAGCTCCTCTGTACAGATGGCAGCTGTTTTCAAACACAAAACAACCGAAGAGGCCAAATCAAATAAAAGCAGGGCGAGGGAGGAGCCTAGCCCCAGCTTGCTTCTCCGTGAGCCCCAACCTGAGAGCACAGGAACGTGCCCATTGCCAGGTCTGAACTCAGGAAGGGGACTCTCTAGGCTCAGCCCGCAGGCCAGTGAGGCTCGCATCAGCCAGGGCCAGCCCAGGACACCAGCTCTCAAAGGCAAAGGGCAAGTGCCCAGCTAGGGTTATGGTCCCAGCCCTGCCAGGGATATATACACTGTGTATCATTTGTAAGAGCAGCAAGAAAAGAGAGAATGAGAAAGGGGGGAGAGGACACAGCATGAAATTAGCAAGAAAAATCTGAAGCATGGGGCTCATTAGTCATTGGTGCCAGTGGGAGAAGTAGCTGGGAAGGAAGTCAAAATAAACCACCACACTAAGATAGCAGAAGGCAGAAGGCTTTGATTCCCAAAGGCCTCGCAGTGGTTATATACCTGCACGGTTTGCACCATAAAGTCTGTCGGTCAAGCCCGAACAGTGCCCGACACTTCTTTGGAGTATTTGCATCTGTTAGCATAAGGTAAACACAAAAACACAACACAATGGTGGGGCGTGCTCGGTTGGACGGCGTCTCAGCTACAGAGCGCTTGTCTTCTACCTCACCTTGGCTCTAGCGGGTACGCGTCCCTCACCAAGGGCATGAAAGGAAAGGACTTCTATGAGTCAAACGGAAAAAAAATCAAATAAAATGATAAAACACACACACACAAAAACAACAACCAGAAACCAAAAAACAACAGCAAAAAATAAATAAAAAGAGAGAGAGAAGAGGAGGGGAGAAAGTGACGTCATTTGCTTCTACCTAGGCCAGGACAAGTATCCCCGGCGGTCACAAGGAAGGGCGTGGCAGGCAACGTTCCCTGGGACAGGGCGCTGGGGGGGCTGAGGCGCTGGCCCGAGGTGGCAGACGCAATGCTGTTTTACAGTGGCATTTGGCTAGCAGCAGCAGGGAACAAGCACATCCCTCATCAAGCCCACACAGTGGCAGCGCCCCGCTCCCTTGTGTCTCCTATGATCCACACACAGAGCTATGAAGCAACAGGCCAGAGAAGGGGGAGGAGTGGAAGAGACCAGCTGCAAACCAGCACAGCGAATCTGGGAGACTATACACACCTGCAAGGGCCGCACCAGTTATTCTGTTGATCAAGGCCAAAGCGCGCTCGGCATTTCTTAGGAGCGCTCAGGTCTGAATGAGTTCAAGAAAGGAGCGAGCAGAGGAGGAGGAGGAGGAGGTGGGAGAAAGGGAGAGAGAGAGAGAGGAAAAAAAAAGAGAGGGAAGGGAGGGGGAGAGAGAGATACAAATAAGAAAAAAATAAAAATAAAAAAGGGAATAAATCAATGACCTGGTTACTAAAGGCAAATACTGACTTTCGTTTTTTAACTTTCTTTAATTAAAAAACGGTAAAAATCACATTCTTATTCAACTTGTGAAATTAGCTGTTGCAAATAAAGCTGCAGTATCCCTTCTGTAAGGACTGTGTCTTAGATTGGTTTGAGCTGACAAAGGGAAGTTAGATGCCGAAGAAGTATTGCCAATTACTTTTCCTCTTTTTTCATTCCCCCCACCATTTTTGCCTCTCAATATTCTTTTTCTTAAAGAAGAAAATAAAGCAAAGGAGGGAATTAAGTTTGTAACATGCTTTTTTCTTCTCAGAGTACAACAGTTTAAAAAAAAGAAAAAAAAAACTACAAATCAAAAGAACAGAACAAAACAAAATGAAACAGAAGGAAATAAAGAAAGAAAAGGGTTGTGGTATTGGGATATTGCAGCTTTTGGAATGTCTATCTTTCTGTAAAAACCTACTTCCATTAATACTAGGAGAGGGACGGATGGAGGCAGGCAGGTTGTGTGCATGGGCTGGGGGGGTTAGTCGGAAGCTCACAGCAGCACTGAAGCAGGCATGGTCAGTAAGATGCAAGTGGGTTTGCAGTTTAGGAGCAGAAAAGCAAAAGGATGGTAAAAAAACTAAAATAAAAAAAGCAAAGGAAAAAATAATCATACTGCGGATGCATGCTTGTGTGAGAAACTTAGGGGGAGCAATGAGAAAATGCCATTAGATTAAGGAGGTTTATGACTGAATTCCTTCCATTTTTTTTTCTTTTACCAGTCTCTTTTAAAGAAATACTGCATATTCAATTTGCACAGTTAGTTCAGCTCTAAATCACTGTCATCGCTGCTTAAACAATGGTTATGGGAAAAATAAATAAACGAAACAGAAGTTAAATTAAACTCAAAAAGCAACAAAAGCAACTGAAAAAAAATCTACTGAAACATGAAACCGTGTAGATGGTCATTTTAAAGAAATGTTCAAATGTCATACGTGTTTAATGTTAATAAAACTATAATGGCAAGAAAAATTAAAAAACAGTTTATCAACTATTTTAATGACTCAAAATGACATTAGCACCTGTAATCGGAGGAAGTGAAAGGCAAGGATTTAGGAAACATTCGCTGTGTTCTGAAAAAAAAGAACAAATTATACAAAGCCTTCAAAATTTTTGTTTGTTTGTTTGTAAATGCCTGGTCTTCTCCAAGGGACCTCTCAGATTGCCTATGCAGTATTTCTAATTTCTTCTAGAAAATGACAAACCTCCTTAATTTAAAATAGGTGCAATTTACCACTGTAAAGGCATGCATCAGACATTCAGGAGCAGCCCAGTTAAGGCCCAGCACTCACACACACCCCGCCTACGCCCTAGGCCCCGGCCCTTCTCTGACACACACAGTATAAGCAGACTGTCTATGGCCCAGCAGAGGCATGCCTACTGCTCGCTCTCCAGTTACAGGCTTTGCAGTTATTTAAAAACACATTCCACTAGAATTACAATGTGCTTTTCATGCATCAATGGATGTTACTAGCTTTAAAAGGACAGTCGTGAAGCAATTAATTAAAGTGCATAAACAAAAGCCTGGCTAAGATGGGTGCTCCCACAGTGTCCTGGCCTTGAATCTCTCCTGCCTCCCCCAGAAGGAAGCCTGACATAGGAGCGCCCCCCCGCACCAACCCCCACCCCTGGTTCTGTCACCCCAGCACTGTGACTCACCATTGGTCTCGCCTGGCTGCTTGTCCCTTTTCCTCTTCTTCTTCTTCCCCTAAAGGAGCAGATGAAGAGCAGGGAATTAGTTCAAAGAGCAGCCAGGAGGTGAGCATCTGGGCTCACCTGGAAGGCGAAGACAGAGAGGGTCGCTATGCCCATTTGCCCTCAGTGTCCTAGAGTGGGGTCCAGCTGCGGAGGCACCTTCTTGGGAAAAGAGGAAGGGTCTGGGGAAGATGGCTTTACACCTGTGCCTGGGCAGGGTGGCCCGGGGCCAGGCTAGGAAGCACTGAGAGTGGATCTCTGAGGCCAAAGGAAGGCCAAGGTTGTCAGAGATCTCTGTGAGCTACCCCACTTCTCCCACTCACATCTCACACAAAAAGACAAAGTGTCCCTATTTGGCATGAAAGAAGTGCCAGAGAAGTGCCAGCTGCAGTGGCTTCTTGGAGCTGCAGCTCTTGGTCTTAAAAGTTGAAGGAGACAGTAAACAAGAATGAGCAGGGGGGTGCCTTTCCAGATGGCTACGAGGACACCCACCAGAGAAGAAACATTATCCCAACCCTGCTATTTTACACACACACTCCTCCACCAACCAAGGGGAGCATCCCAAGGAACCCACCAAGAGTGAGAAATACCGCAACCTGAAATGCACGTAACACACCTGACCTAGGGAACACCGCAGCTTACACTAGCTTGCCTCAATCACGCTCCGAACACACTCACTGAGGCCAGGGAGATGGCTCAGTACAATAAGCACTTGCCTGGCAAGCACAGGGTCCAGAGTTCAATCCCCAGTCCCACAAAAATAAGAAGAAGAAAAAAAAAAAACAAAAAAAACTCACTGACATACAACTAGGCACAATCGTCTCACATACACAAAGCTCATTTTATAGCACAGCATTGAAAGACCCTGAGTCAAACTGTCCTGGGTCAGGTGCTGTCTGCACAGCGACCAGGAGAGCCCGCCACGTGTGGCGCCAGGTGTGAGGCTGTATGCTCTGGAAACTGACCCTTTCTTATCCCAAACTGCTCTACAGCAGAGAGCATCCCATTCCCATTTTACGAGTAAGGACACTGACACAAAGAGGATGAGGAGACTTTTCTATGGCACCACAGCTAACTGGAGGGGTCAGGGTGAGAACATGCCTGGCCTTCACACTGCAGCCTGCACCACAGGCTCTACCACCTACTATTTACCATCTGGTCCTGCAGGAAGCTGTTTGCATAGGCAAAGGGGATGGATTACTCAGAATCATTCACCTTCTCGGGCTGGACCCTCCCGGATACCGAAGCAATGTGCTAGGGAGGATGAGGCCTCATGGTGCAGAGGCTCTATGGAAAGGCCACCTCTTCCGGGTCTGAAGAGCCTGGCCCTCACAGTACAGTGAGGTGACCAGCAAAGGAAACAGACAGGGATGAACAGAAACCTGGAGAACTGACTGGACTCTGAAGGAGCTATAGAGGAGATCCCGGAGCTTGGGCTGCATGCCGGCTGTGAGCTCCCACATCAGCAGGGCGGCACCCAAGGGAGCTGTGGCTGCCGGGTGGTGCCTCTGTGTGGGCGCACCGTGTGCCTTGGTGTGCAACCAAAACATAAACGCCCACAGTCAAGAGCCTCCCAGCTCTCTTGATTCAGGGCTGCGAAGTAAAACTCAACCAAAATTCAGACCCCAACGCCCACAGTGTCTCATCCACCTGTGCCCAGGGCCTTGGGAGAGCTGCTATTCTGGAGACAAAGGGAATGCAGTTGGCCAAGGACAGCACTGTTTGGACAGAAGGAACCTCGAGGACAGGGGCTGGGTACCAACAGGAAGAGGACTGGGGGTGGAGGGGGCACTGATAACACTACTTAGACCCTAGAGAGGTGGCCCTACTGTTGTCTTAAACTTCAGGCCTAACTCACAGCAGTGAGAAAAAGACCTCAATTAGCAAAAGATGAAGGACTGATCTCCTTTACCTAGTGTTGCTGAGTTCCAAAGGCCATAATGCTCTGTGACACCAAGGGTAGCTAGTATGATGCTACTCAACACGTTTCTCTTGGGCTCTTAAGAATGTACCAAGTCTGATAGGCTGGCTGCGTGTGACCTTTTGAAGCAAACCTACAGTCCTTGGGGTGGTGACATAAAGGCTTCTATCCCTGTTCAGCTAGAAGAGCAGGAGCACAGAAGAGGCATGAGCTTAGCTTGGAAAACATTTTCCAGGCCACTCCTGGGTTTTGCAATGCCCAAAGGAACTTGCAAAAACCCAGAGGTCAAGTCAGTTAAAAAGAAATACTAGACAGGTACAGTGGCACAAGCCTGTCCTTACAGCACTTGGGAGGCTGAAGCATGAGGACTGCGACTCTAAGCCCTGCCCGGGTGATCTAGCAGCTTAGCAAGACCTTGTCTTGAAATTTTTAAAAAGGCTTAAAAGAAATACCAATGAGTTTTTTCTGACAATCAAACCCACAAAACCTTCCATTCTGCCACTCTTCAGTGAAACACAAAAGGAACAAGTGAGTGCGTGTTCACACTCGAGCTGCGGCTCTCAGATGTAAAGTTTCTGTAGTGCTAGAAGAGGCTCCACTCCACATGCACTCCTGAGTCTTCTCAGGAGTCCTGCTCTGACACCAGCGCACCTTCTGAGCATAGCCTCACACAGGGACAGGTCAGATGCCTCACTGACCTTCTGAAACCAGGCAAGCACATCCCAGAAAAACCTCAGGTAACACTCCAAGTGACTCCCAGGCAAGTCAGACACGCACTCCTGTGACACTGCCAGAGTCTGCCTTGTCTCCTTGTAAAGATTTCGCTCTGCATGATGCCAGGGAACACAGGGCCATGTGGAGCCCACACCCTGTACAACATGGCATGAAGGTCCTACAGTAACCCAACTGTCCACTGATCTGGTAGCTATGTGATACCATTCTAGAGCACCCAAGAACTGGGCAGGCAGAAGCCGAAGATGAATACGAAGCATGAGACCCTGAGCCACGAGAGCCGCTGTCCTGAAGAGATGTGACTGTGTGTGTGTGTAGGCTGAGGAGGAGCTGCCGCTGTAAAGCTCTGCCTCGGGGTCAGGTGGGAGGGCAGGAGCTTTCTCATCCTCTTCCTTTAAGCTCTAGAAGAAAGGCTCCCCCACTGCTCACATGCCGAGGACCAAGGGAAAGGTCCCAAACAGTCACCCAGTGACGCCTGTCCGTTGGCAGCAAGGGCTCTCAGCAGAGTGACAGAGCCAGCAGCGTGGGACTAGTGCTGCTTCCTGTTTCAGCTGGAGGCAGGGTATACACTATCATTGCCAGCTAGGACAGTGGGACCCCGAGGGAGAGGGGTGGCATGTGGCAGAGAAGTCCCGCAGGCTGTGCTCTCTTCTCACTTGTCTACACAGTGAGAAGCAAACAAACCAGCAGGTGTGTGGAGGTGAGAGGATAAAGAGGGGTAACCCTCAGAGCAAGCAGAGGCAACCCTCACCCGTGCCGTGTGGTCATGCAGATGCTGGGGCCGGTTGGACAGCAGGGCCTGACAGGAAAAGTACTCACCCTAATTCTGAATCCACACAACCCCAAGCATCGAGGGTTCACCGCTGATAAAGCTTAATTACCTCAATCTGCCCCACAGTGTCTGCACCATGGATGCTGCTGACAGGAGGGCAGAACCCAAGCACTGATGGGATTCTGAGCTCTCCTTGGCACCAGAACCCAGAAGGAGAGGCAGGAAGCCCATGATGGAGTGACATCTGTTCCCCACAGGACAAGTGCAAAATCACTTCATGAACGCAAAGTACATCGAAAAGTTAAAGCCATTCCACCCCTCTACACCAGTGCTGCCAGCTGTTCGTTATCAATGCAAGCTGGTAAAGGTCTGCCATCACAGATCTAGACAGCCTAAGAGACAGCCCAGAACTTGAACTACCAGACAAAGGGAAAGACCAGAATCAGTGTCACTAGAGGAGAATAAGTGTATATAGCAGTGGTGGCAAACCTATGGTATGTGTGCCACTATGGACTGTTTGTATCATTGAAAGCTCTAACAGGTTCGCCATCTCCGGTCTAGGGAGAGGGAATCTGTGGTGCTGGTGCAATTAGTAAAAGCTAGTATCTCATGATGGTGCTTCCTAAAAGCCAAGAAGGAAAATCATGCAAATTCCATAGGCAACACAAAGCCCAGAAATATAGGCATCACACTGTACACCCTTCAGGAACCCCCATGGAGCAGAGTCCTTTCATCCATCCTGGCAAGGATGAGTTCCACAGGCTACTTTCAGGGAAATTCCCATCATGCCCTTTTTAGGATAAAGCAGGTACCAACCAGCTTCAACCACACGAAGGAGGCAACTGTCCTGATTTTTCCTTCTTAAGGGTGCAAGTGCTACTGAAGACCTGAAGAGTTCAGCTCTCTCCCTCTGCCTCTACCCATAGTCTTCTGTGGAAAGCCACACTACTGACTGCTGCGGCTGAAGTGGTGCCTGATGTGGAACCAAAGCCCCTCAAGGTGCATCCTAGAGTACTAGACCACCTCCCTAGCCCACACAAACCTGACTGCAGACTGTCAGAGCCACACTGAAAGCCGGGGTGAGCCTACCCAGGTTAGCCACACGGGCAGATGCTAATGGTTGCCTGATTCCAGCTGGCAGTCATTACTCCCTCTATGTGAACAGACACACACCACTCTCCACCCTTTGACAAATGGAAGTCTATCTAGTGGCAAACAGTCCACCTACATAGTTATCCCGAGCAGACCAGCCAGGGTAGAGCTGCATGTGAAGCTGTCGTTCCTTCCGGGCCAGCTCGTAGTACTTCGCTTGCTCTTCTCTGGACAGTGCATGCCACTGGAGGAGACATGGGGCAGGAGACAGACATGCGAAACATCACAAACTGCCCCCTTCCAATCAGGGGCAATGAAGCCATCTAGATATACGACAGTGGCTGGTACTAATGGTGCTTGGACAAAATCCAGTCTGCGGTCTCCAGAGGTATGGCTGTATTGAATGTCATTCCAGTGTGGAAGGGAATGACTGCCAGGGTTTGAGAAGTGGCTGACAGAAAAGGACTCTCCGGGAGAGGGGACAGGGACATGTGACTGCCCACACAAGCCAGCCCTCCCACAAAGGGGCTGCCTACCCTGCGCCCTAGGATCTGGTTGATGGCCGCGCTTTCTTTCAACGTGCACTCAGCCACGACCTTCGCCCTCATCTCCTTCATATACAACATGAATGCGTTAAGGGGCTTCTTTATGTGGGGCTTCTTCTTTTCTTCCTCCTTTTTGGAGTCCTGATGCTTTCTGGACAGACATAAACAGGCAGACACAGACAGTCTGATAAACAGCCACACAGCCCCACTTCCCACAAAGCAGAGACCCACGCTTCACATTTGCCTAGCAGTTCTAAACAAAAAGTGTGCTTCCACTCTCAGTCTCCTCCACCCCAGAAAGAGGGAACAACAAAAATAGCTCAGAGGGAGGGAACCGGGCAAGTGAGAGGCTCTGTAGCCACTTCCTCCAGCTTCACTAATAGACAGTTTCCCAGGCAGAGGAGAAGGCACTGAGGCCTCTACCCCCCAGGTGCCTGACTTCAGGTTAGAGACAGGCGAGTTCTTGTGAATCCCAGTCCGTGGGGACAGCGCCCAGCCCCGGGCTGCAAGGCCTCTGTTAGGAAGCCCAACACTGCACACTCTGACCCCATCTAGAGTGGCGCCCACAGCCCATGCGGGGTCAGCCGCACTCCCAGCAGGCACTGTGCAGCCCCCATGCTTGGCCTTGCTGGGCACTGCGACTCCAGGGTGGCACTTACGAGCTGTGGAGAGAGCCGACGTCACTCTGGGAGGATTCCTGTTTGACTGTTGGGGTGACTATGGCTGGGTGGGGGATGCCAGTCGTGTGTAGGGTGTGATGTGGTGGGACCATGTGGGGAGGGAACCTAGAAGACAGGAAGCTGTGTAAATTGTCAGAATCAAAATGCATGAATGAGGAGAGATATGTATACACAATTAAGAAGAGAGAAAAGAAAAACTAAGCATATAACATTCACATGAAAGCAACACAAGGCCTATGAAACCTGTCAGCATTAATTAGTGATAAATTAAACATAATGATTCTTATAACATCATTAAAGCCAACCTTCCCTATGTTATTGCTCCTGACACAAGACATTATGATTTTTAAACATCTTGAGAAAGAGACACATTCAAGTGGTGTACTTGGGCGGAACAGCGGGCTTGGACGACCTACCAGAAATCCTGGGTCCACTTGGTTTTGGAGGCATTATTATTATTATTAGTGGCATCTAAGAAGACAATTTCCTAAGGCCTAATCAGCTTGAGAATGAAAGGTGAAATCTTTTGTTGTATATTGACAGCTAAATAAAATATTAACGTGGTTGAAATATACATACATTTTTGACAATGCTGTGCCTGCCTCATTAGGCCTCATTGTGCTGATGGAGGGCAATAAAATTTTTATTTTCTTTTGTCTCTGGGACCATCATTTGACAGGGAGGCGAGAGAATGAGAAGAAAGCTAGGATAAAATTCAAATCGTCCCTCCTTTGTCTCACCATAAGTCACAGATGTTTTAAATAAGCTTGTTGTGTCATGGGAAGTTGCAACAAAAGTATATACTCAAGTGGAGCTTCCAATTCCTGATTCTTTTTTTTTTTTTTTTTTGGTGGAACCAGGGATTGAACTCAGGCCCTTCAGCTAGGCAGAGAAATGCTTATTCCACTGAGCCATCTCCTCGGCCCTCTCATTCCTGATTCTTAAGTCTTTTCTCCTGCAGAATTTAGGACTTCCCAGCACTCTCACTTAACAGGCTGTCTGCCTTGCTCATGAGGGTCAAAACTTCTAAACAAAGAATATGGTTTGTGTTTTCTCCTCTAACACCATGCACTCCTGGAAAAGTTCACTAAAATTTACTGCAGTCCCTGAAGTGACCTTTCCCAGCCAGGGAAATTCATGCAAAATAAAGAGCTGATTTCAAATGACCCGTGGCCTATCTGCACACTGAAAACTGGACTGGGCAAATGGTGTTTATGGGATCTGATCCTGCATAGAATCCCTGTGATTTGTCCTAGGAAGGAGGCGCCCTTTTTTGGAGGAAGTAGGTAAGGGGCAAAAGGGCAGAATCCCAAGGGACACAGAAGTACAACTCACACTCCACTCCAGCAAGACTGTGCTGTCCTGATGAATGGGGGCCCAGGTCACAGCAGCAGTCACTGCCTATCAAACCTGAGCCAGTATGGCCCCACACCACCCAAGGAGAGGGCTTTCCTCTCAGAGAGCCCAATTCAGTGGGCATCAGAGGTCCTAATGAGACTTATCAGGACAGTTATTCCAACAGAATCTAGTACTTATTTCTAAAGTTCTTTCCATAAGTAAAATGGACATAGATTTCCATTGGGCCAAAATAATGTAATAAATGTTAACTTGAAAAATGATTGGAATATCAAAGAACACACAGAATCTACATAGATCACCATATACAAAAATATCAGTAAATATTGTTGATTTCTTTAGAGGATCCTCAGAAGCACTATGAGTGCCTGACTCAAAAATCCCACCCTGAAACGGCCCTTTCCTACAGCTGCCTCTGCAAGTGTGAGCCAGTGCTAGGGCTTATGGCGATGACATGGCTTCTTCACAGGAAACACAAGTCCTTTTAGGGTGTGCACATGTGTAGGGAGGGGAGGGTTGGGAGGGGGAGAACAGGAAAGACAGGAGAGAGGCAAAGAGAAGGAAATGCAAGGAATGGGGCTGGACATGGGATGAGGGGGATAACCACCTCCAATCCCTCCCCGTCACAAAATAAGAGAAAACAGTGGGCAGGGGGAACCACTTGCGCTCCCAAGTTACACCCTGCCCTTCACCACTGTCTGAAGGCTCAGAAGAACTGTAAGCTAAGAACATGTGTTTGGCAGTGCTCAAGTGAAGGGGTGGGTGGAGTGGCAGCCTGTGCTGTAGGTTAAAGGCTTGACATTCCTCAAATACATGTCCCCTTCCTGCAGAATGAGAATGTGTGTACAGACACACAACGGAGAGGGAAAAAGCAAAAAGCTGCGTGCGTACAAACACAGGCATACACCAAATTCCAGGGAAGACAGCACAGTTTGGGTATGTTTTGAGGAGGGGACCGATTTCTGGGGCGGCCATGAAGAACAGGCACTTGTGAGTTCCTCAATGCTACATGCACTCAAATGTCTGAGAAGAGTGTGGCAGAGGAGAATGCAGAAACGTGCATGCGGCCTGTCCACATACCTCCACTCGAGAAATTCCTTCCTGCAAGCAACTCTCTCATGAAATGCAATAAACACCCTAAAAATTCTAGGCAGCTCATTATATACCCCCGTCTGCTTTCATGGCTCCGAGCCAGAATATAATGATGAATCTTAACTTGTTAAGGACAACTAATTTTTGTTTCTGGCTGTCTCAGGGGCCTCTGTCTTTCTCACTCACACCTTCCTTCGCTGTTGACGTGCTTCTGTTAACTGGATGTCATCCGCCGGCCTTGATTTCATGCATAAGCAGTGGGATGCATTTTGCCGTGCAACAATCCTGCTTTGAGTTGCATTAGCTTTGTCATTATTCTCTCACTTTCCCCCTTGCACTTGTAACATTTCATCTCTTCCTGCCTTATTTTTTGTGAGCCACGGTGCACCCACATTATGGTTTATACATGATCTCACTCCCTTTGAAGCCGGCAGATTTCAGAGCCCGCTCTCGTCAGGAGAAGAGCCTTGCACCAATTTAGCAGGCTGAGGGCCCGAAGCTCCAACATCTCAATCTAAAGGGGGTCACAGGGTGGCACAAGTGAGTGTCAGCAAGAGCTGTTTAATTGCCAATCTAGGCTTCTCCATGGTGTTTAAAGTATAATGACCCATCACTTAATTCTGAGAAGTCCTGGCCCCGCTGCTGAATAGAATGAATATCAAAGGGTGTTCCGGAACAGGGCAAGCTGCCTACATTTGCTATAACTGCCATAAGTATAATAGACCTATACTTCTGTCGCCCCATTACCACAATAATGTATTTAATTTGCTGTATACGCTTTTTAACTAGCTACCTTTCATACGGCCTACCTGGGGAATCGGCTGCCTCGCCCACCCCCACACACCTCGAGCCCCTAACCTTTCTTCCTGCTGTCGCCATCCTTTCCTCGGAGCCCCCTGCCCACCTATAGATCATCGACTAACCTCCTAATGATAATTCCATCAATAAGCTTAACCCCAGTCCCTATCCTACCATTATGCCACCAATTCTGACCACTGGATGTGCGGAGTAAACAAGCTGAGGTGCTCAGGTGTGGTGCCGAGGGCTGGGACTGGGCAGGGCATGCTGCAGATTAGCAGCAGCAGTCCTCCGGAAGGCTCCCCAATCACTCCCATGCTCTGCAGGCTGCAATGACACTATTTAATGAGCGCAATCTTCCTCCTCCCCTTGGATGGGGGAAGACAAAAAAGTATTTTCCCGCCTCGCTAATGCTGGTGTGGGTTTTGAAATTGAGATGACGTAGCCCACAAGGGAAATGGCTCTTTATGACTCTATGCTATCCACGGCGTAATTACAAGTGCTAGGTATGCCAGGGTGTGTCTCCTCAGTGGATGCGATACGTTCTTTTCCCCCTGCCCAAACCGCTGTCCCCAAAGTGGCAAGTAGCACCATGGCCTGTGTTGCCAGCCCTCGCCCTGGTGTTGGCTCCCCATGTTGGCCACAGAGAATGTGGAAGAGGCTGGGGACAGCATCCTCGCTGTGTAGTGCATGCTAATTTAATTAGGTGCCATCATCAAAATGGATTGGTTGTTTCAGACCATCAGGAAAGTCTAAACCTCCACCGATTTAATTAACTTGACTGAAAATCAGATGAACAGAAAATAAAACTATCATTAGGAGCAATTAGTGACTACTTAAACATACTGCTGCCAACCAGTTTGTAAATAAACTAGCAGTGACTGAAAAATTAGCCAGAATTAATTAGAGGGAACAAAACAAGAACATGGGAGCGTGTGCATGTTGTATATATGTGCCTGAATATAAACATATGTGAATGATGTGCACACACAGACTTTTCTTTAAACTTTTGAGGATTCAGAGCTGCACGGGCCAATATGGCATTCACCAAGTACATGTGGTGACTGAAATGTGCTGTAAACATGAGATACACATCAGACTACAGAAACTAAGCGCAAAGAAGAGTCAAATTCCATTAACAGTTGTTGCACAGTAATACCAGGTTGAAATGATAATATTTTGGCCATACTGTACTGGGCTGAGTAAAACATATCATTAAAAACAATTTCATCATTTTCTTTTCCACCTCTCCAAAGAGCACTATTAGAAAACATCAAAGTCCACATGAGCCTTGCATTAAGTCTCTCCTGCACAGTGCTCCTTGTCAGGGGAGCAGGGTATATGGCTTTCCGGTTGACCCCCAATCAGAATTTGAATTTTGCAAAGAACAATCTTTCCTCAAACTATTTGTGTCATAACATTTTCTCTGTTCTTATCCAACATAGGGTAACAGGGAAATGATGCCTTACAAAGAAAGCTCCATGTGTCTTAACTGCTTTCTTGCACCTTCCTAATTTCTGAAAATACGCTGCTCCATTGACTGGCTCATAAAAATCTAATGGAGGAATGCATTACTCACCTTAGAAGTTCAAGCAACTGGTCAGTACATTCTAGGAGCAGAGCCTAATGCTCTTCAGCTCTGAACTGCTAGAAGCTCGTGGAGCCGCAGTCTCTCGGTGGCCTGATGCCCACTAGAGGACCTTCTGCGAAGCTCAAAGCCTGGTTCTTGAACTCACCTGGACATGGAAGCGTTGACGGTCAGTGCTGTGGGGTATGGGTGTCTGAATCCTCCTGTAGTGATTGGGTACACTGGTTGACCTTGCCTACGAAGACAGGGTCCAAAGTGAGAGACTGAAACAAGGCTTGGGGTGGGGACAAGGAAAGGAAGAACAGGGAAAAGTTCTCTCTGCATAGTAAGCTTGATTCTCATTTGATCAGAACAAAAATCTTGGGGATTGTACAGGAAGGATCAAAGGAAAGAAACACAGAACAATTTGAATGCCATAAATCTGATAGGAATGGCTAATTAAATTTTATAACCTCTGCTTATGTCAATAGAGACCCTCTCCCCAAGCTGAAACTAGGTGTTTTGTTGTAATAATTAAAGGCGAAGTCTCGCTTGCTTTAATGGAGCCATCACACTAATTGAGGGCTACACATCCAAAGGAAAACAATAATGAATGTAAATTTATACCAAAATAAAGTACAGTGAATCAAAGGACTTCAGTTGCGCTTTGGGCCTCTTTCGGTATTTAGATCTCGGTGAGAAAACATTGAATTAACAGAGCTTAATTTGTAGCCTTTTGTCAAATTAACAAGTGTTGACAAGAGTTACCGGGGGGAGAGTCCCCAAGAAGAATTGTGGGTAACCAATAGACAATCACACCTCATTACAATAATTAAAAAATACAGCAACATGCAAAATAGCATCCTCATGAAAGACACAACTTTTCCTGACAGAGGGGTGTCTGAGTTGGCTATTCCTTTTTATCTAGGCTTCAGGATCTCACCGTTAGCCAAATGGGGCAAAAGAAAACTGACAACTGTCAAGGGTTAGCCCCATGTACTAAGGAAGAAATGAGTCACAAGCTCATGCCTCTGTCTGTCCTACCAAGCATGCAAAAACAAAACCCAAGAAAGAGAAGCTGCAGCTGACCAGGACTGGTGTCCAGCATGGGTACTACATAAACCAATCTGTTTTTCCTTTCAAAAAGAACAGAAGCTGCTTACCTAGAAAAATAAGCAGAAAATCGGAGGTAGACCACTCTCCAAAATTTTATTTTCCTTAAGGTTATAAAAGGCTGTCTCACCACCAAAGACTGGTATTTCACATGGATTTATTTATTTTAGCACATAACACATTGTGCTGTGTTTTTTAGACTAGAGTTCATGACAAACATGGAGAAATATATGCACCAAAACAATCAGAAAACATTACAGCCATGCTTGTGAACACACACATGTACATACATGCACACACACTCCACATGCTATGCTCATGCGTTAAAGAGCTTTCTGGTTTCATTTTAAATCAAGTTATATCTTTAAACTGTAGAAGGCAGTCAAATTATTTGGACAGGCAGAAAGGCCTTGAATGACACACCACAGAGAGGCTGCCAGCTGTTCCTCCCACATTTCATAGTTGGGTGAAGCATTCGACATGCAAAGAATCTCAGAGAGGTGCTGAAATTTTCAACAGGCAAAACTTCCCACTGTCACCTTTGACAGTAATGGTCAGGATAGGACCAGGACTTGGAGAGAACAAGCCCATTCCTGCCCTTGGATGTCACAAGGACGTTGTTTCTAGCCCCAATCCCCTCCCCCTACACAGGCAGCACCTAAAAGGGAAGCCTCAGCCCAATGACACAGTGCCAGTGTGGGCTGCCGCAAGCAGAAGAGCCATGCTAGCCTCCCTATGGAGAAGCAATGCTCAGATGATCTTTAAAGGCATTGTTGTCCATAGAGTCTTTGGAAACCATGGGCTCTACCATCCATAACTCACCCATCAGAATGGCCTAAGATGCATCCCCAGTCCCACTTCACAAGCACCTCCCCTATCCCTACCACTAGCGTGTGCGTGAGCGCTTGCATACGCGTGCGCGTGCACACACACACACACACACACACACACACACACGAGCAGAGACTAAATAATAAGCATGCCCACATAAGAAACAAAAAGGAAATTAAAAAATGGAACTCCTTACTGTGGTACTAACCATCCTAGCGGATGGGGGATTTGTCCTACGGTGCCAGGCGATAGTGGATAATACGGAGATATGTCTGGAGGGTGTGGAGGCCGGGGGATTCCTGGAAGGAGAAGCAGCATTTTAGGTACACAGAAGCGAGAGAAGCAAGAGCCGCAGCTGGGAGAAAGAAGTAGGAAAGGATGAAAAGAGGCATCTCTCCTAGAATCTTCCCAGGAGCTCATTCATGATTCTGGCCCTAAGAGGTATCCCTAGCTAGTCTTCAATCTCATTTTTTTGCCTACAGCCTCAGGTGAAACTATTAGTTAGCTCATTCCAGAGGCACTACTACTTTGGCTCAACGCAGGAGGGCTTGAAACTGCCACCTTGGGTATTCTGACTTTAGGTACTTGACATGACTATTGGATGTTAAAGAAAAACCAAAAACTAAAGTGCTTGGCACCTAGTAGGTGAATGAGTCATACCTCCCCTGGCACCTAGGAGGTGAGCAAGTAACATAGAGTGCCCTTGTAGCTTGACCCTCACCCCTTCTAATTCCATCAACTTAGTTCAGTGACAAAGACTCCTCTGGCCTCTCTCATCTATTGAGCCACAGCTTAGAAAGTCACCCTGTTGCCTTTCAAAAGAGGTACATCCTCCAGAATGTTTATGTCTCCACCGGGAGGACGAGCTGCACAGTCACCACGTGCCATCTGGCATCTCATCCCTGGGACAGCTGGGACTGCAGACAGGGACATGCGGGAGCCCGAGGTGCTGGCTCTGGAAGCCTAACCAGAGACTGCCTCGCCTGGGGCTCGGCCCTCCTGCCGCCTGGGCACCCTGCAGACCTCGGGCCAGGGGCCTGCCCACCGCACACTTCCTATTCCTGAGGAGCACATCCTGCCACCAAAACTCACTCAGGACACTGGAGTGCTAGGAGCAGTTCCCACAGAGAGAAGCTGATGCGAACCCTGAAGGGAATGGACTGTGCACTCACAGATGAGAACTATTTCATTTTTTAAAAATTCATTCAGGAAGCTTTTAATCTGTAAATTTAAGTCTCCCTGGGTGACATTTCCACACAGACACTGCTCTTTCTATTACAAAAACCAAACAGATTAGCTGGGCCTGGACCCTACACTGAGCCGTTTGCACACTTGAAAGAGTGTTTGCAAGGAAAAGCAAACAGTCCACAGACGTTAATCATATGTTTTACGATAACCATTTAAAAGCTATTCCCTGTGCTGCCATTATTCAAATGAGACACTGATGCTGCCACTCACTGGAGAGCCTGGGGTGGGGCTGCAGGGCCGGGCCACTTGCTCTACTGCACAGGCGCGGGGCTGGGCCCACACCAGCGCCTCAGGGGGCTCGCAGCCAAGTGAGGACAACTAAGGTGTGGCCTCACTGGGGGGGCACCAAAGGCTGTCTCCTCCAGGCAGCCCACCTCAGCCCCCACCAGCCACCCCTGACAAGTGCCATGGAATGTACGACGAGCCCCAGCCAGCGCCATGTCCGGCCCCCCAGGAAAACACTGGCTCTGGCTGTTCCCCTACAGCACTTTGCTGTGACAACCTGCTGCACTGGTCTTCGATCTAGCTGTAGAGAGGATGCCTAGTAACCCTGACTTCTCTTTATCTCTGCTTTGGGAAAAAAAAGCTGTCAGTGGACAAGCAGGATAGGACAGGAGATGAGTGCAAAGACAGCATGGCAGCCTCCTCCTGGGGCCCCCCTGGTGGTTCTGTGATAACATGCTGAAACTATGTTGGACTCCAGTTTCCCATCTGTAAAATGGGCTTGACAATCCTCCCTACTGGAGGGGAGAAGACTCCAAAGGAACTAGCAGATGCTTGTACCAGCAAATCCCTGCCACGGCACGAGAGCTCAGAGAAGCTGTGCAGTTAGGTGTCTTGTCCTCCCCAGATGCGGAGAGGGTCTGTGGAGACGCTTCCAAGTCTACTTGGGATTCTCAGAATTCTAGTCCCTTCTCAGGAAGGGACTTATGAACAGCTCAGGATGGCTCCCTCTGAAAGGGTCTCCATGCCTATGGATAGATTTCTTCCAAGGGGAGAAGGAAGCCGTGCCCTCAGCAGGCCTCGTGGCCCCTCCACCCCATTCCGCCCACTCCCCACCTACCTGTTTTGGGGTCTACGTCTGCTGGTAAGTGTGGAGGGGGGTTTCCCGGGGTGAAGTGCTCATTGCTGTAGGTGATGAGCGGTGTGAGCGGGTGCACGTGGTGCGGGTGCTGCACCACCGGCACTTTGTTCGACTGTGAGAAGGAGAGAACGCAGAGACGGGTCAGGCCAGTGGCCAGGCCCTCCCCTGTGGCCTGCGCCCACCCAGCTGCGCCCAGCTCCACAACCCATTTAAAAGGAAGAGATGGTTTAAAATGGTACTGCTTGTGCTGGTCCCATTCTCACCTCCCCACTGGCCAGCTTTTCAAACATCTCCTCATACCCACTCCATCATGGAGCCTGAGCATGTGCACTTTTCCCAGCGGCAGGTGAGTCAGAAGTGGGGACTTCAATCCCAAGGCCTACTGCACTCCTGCACCCAGGGGGGAAGCTCCTACCTCCGGCCCTGCGGTGGGACCTCTAGGAGGCAGGCAAGCTTCTGGGGACCAATCTGGAAAGCATTGAAAAGAAACCCGGCAGGCCCCTCTCCACCTGCTGAGCCCTCCCTGCGCTTAGGAACAAGGGCAAGCTGCAGCCCTGCCCTGGGAGGGGAGGGAAAGCCCCCCCTTGCAGCTTTGGGGCCTAGGGTGGGAGTGTGAACTTTACCAGAAAGCTCTAAACTGCTTGGCAAGCACCTGCATATTTTATGCAGATTATAGCAACCCTGATTCATTAGGAATTTCATTAGGAAGTCATCAGGGACCACTAATAAATTAACTGGATGATGATGAATTGGGCTAATAAAAGGCACGCATTTTAGAAGTGGGCAGTTTCAGCAAACAAAGTACAAGCAGTTTCGTGTTTTGGCAGGGTGGATCAATAGAAACAAAGGGGGGGGGAAAGCATTTTAAATATGTTCCTAGTTGCCACCTCTAGGCTTCTCCAATCACTCTCCTCTTCCCCTCTGTGGGCTCAGGGCACTGCACTCCCTCCATGCTGCACTATATAACTCAGCCCAGCAAGATCACAAAGAAAAAATTAAGCTGAAACAAGCGAACTACTGGGCCATTTACTGAGAGTAATCCAATTGCAAAAAACCCTATTCCCAGTAGAGGATTTTCACTAAAATCCTACAACAGGGACATTTAACCAGATTAGGTACCAGCAAAGATAAAGAGGCTAGTATTAGATGATGAATGGATTAGAGTCAAGTTTCATTTTGGAACGTGTCTTTATTTCCTTTTATTACTTTTAGGAAGGCACAACTTGCATTAACATCAAGGAAAAGGAATTGCATTAAAAGAAAAGCAGTCAGGTTCTACTGCTGCCCACTAGCGCCTCTCGAGTTCTGGGACCACCGAAGCAGTTAGCTCTCTCATCATGTTTCTTGCCTTTTTTTTTTTAAGTGGGCAAGGAAGGCACACACTAATGCAGGAAGAGCACTTTTCACTGCAGTTAACTGTGGGGAAGGCATGTGGTATAAGTGTTTCTAGCTTCTCATGGGTATGCTTACAAAACAAAGTATGGTCTTCCCAAATGGCCTAGAAAGAACTACAGAGAAGGAACACATCCACATTGCCTGGTGCACCAATTCCCATGCACAACAGTTTTCTTTCAGAGCAAAAGGGTAGCTCATGGCTCACAGAGGGCTGGTTTCTATTTTGCAATTAAAACAATTTAAGTTTAAAAGTCACCAAAGCAGAGGGGACTTTGGAAATCAGAAACTTCCCCTTAGACATTGGCTGGGCCATGTCCACCAGGCCAAAGGGCTGCCTGCTGTTCCCAGGCTGGTGCCAGCAGCTCATAGACATGGACCAAGGACATTTAGAGGACAACTCTGTGTAGTACTTGAGAAGCAATAAACAACTTAGTTCCCATATTGGTGGAAAAAGAGAAAAAGATGGAAGGGAAGAGAGAGAGAGAGATAGACAGAGACAGAGACAGACAGACAGACACAGACAGAGAGATAGAGATGAGGCATAAAGAGACTAAAATGATTATACCACCTTCCAAAAGTTTTCTGCTTGGTTAGAAAGATGTATGCCCCTTAATATGAAAATAGAGCAGGCAAATGCCACATATAGCATACAGAGTAGAAGACTGGTGAGAACAGCAGGGAGAAACACACATATCTCACATCCCACTATTGCTAAGGGGTCCGAGGACTGATCAGATGGCACGGGAAGAGGGTGGCCAGAAGCAGTGGAGGGAAGCAAGTGTATAGCACCTAGCATGGAGACAGGCAGGGCTGGCAGCGGGCAGCAGAACTGGCAGCTACCAATCCCGATGCATCAGGCGTTTCTTCGGTTATGGCCATCAGTTCAGCTCCAGAATCACAGGAAATCGCAACAGGAGCCTGACTGAGGACCAGGCCTCAGGATGAGCCCTGGATGTGTGAGGGAGCTGTACAGCTGAGCGTCATTTCTGGTCCTAGGCCAGAGACCCACATGGCCACAAGCCGGGAGATGCGAATTCTAATCATGAGTCATGCCCTAGCTCTTAGAAAGCACACAGGGAGTACTGGGGCAGACCTAGCATATAGTAATATTATTAATTATTCTCACTGTCACTATTTGGGAGGAGCTATCTGGTGACATGGAGCAGATGCAGTACAGAAGCACCAATCCTGAGCTACCTTTTAAAAAGGACTAACAGGAAACGGGGTGGTGGTGGTGGTGGGCGGAGTCTCTTTCTCTTCTTGTACAGAAAAAGGTGCAGACGGCACTGGGGCAACAGTATGTTGGATGTAGTGTGTAAAAATTAATTCTCTGCCTTCCTCCTGGATATGCCACTAGGTGCTTTTAAACAAATGTCAAAGCTTTGTGATAGTTGCCCGTGCCCATGTTACTTTTCACACCTGGGCCTTCCCAACTCAATTTTTTCCTGTCCAGTCAAAGATCTACAGCATGGTGAAGAGGGTGGAAAGGGGCTGTAAGTTTTAAGGTCTGCCTGGTTTTAGGAGGGAAAAGTAAAAAAGGCAGTCCTATATAAGGGCATGTTTTAATTTCTGGCTGACTGGCCACCAAGCAGGTCTGTCCAAATTTCCTGATTCCCAAGCAAGAAGGGAGAACTCACATCTGCCAGACACAGGATCTGTGTGCTGCTCCACCTAACCCAAACGTCTCCAGTCACAGAAGGATTTTGTTCTCACAGCTGTTGGCCTGCCTCCTGCCTGAGACCCACACAGGGTCCCCTCTTTCCATGCCTCATTCTGCCCTTTACTGGGAGAGATGTGCACATTCTTGGCCCCACCGCCCTAAGTTCATCAGGGAAGGGCTGTTATCTCCTAGAACTTTGCGTACCCTGCAATGATGAGCCCAGGAGAACCGTGAGCACAATCTCAGAAAATGCACGAGGGCCACCAACCCACAACTGTAAGTGTGCGAGAGCAGGCCAGAGCCAATCCTGTGAACTAGTTGCCAGTGAACACCGGGCTATCTACTCAGAATCAGAGATCAGGGCCAGGGGGGAGGGGCTTTCTTTCAAACCACCTGACCAGCACGTACAAGTGCCATCTCTGCTACCTCAGTGCCTTAGAGTAGGCTTACAACCTTACAGGAACCACGGATGAGGACTATGAATTCAAAAAAGTCCCAGAGTCTCTATCTGTCTGTCTGTCTGTCTCTCTCTCTCTCTCTCTCTGCCTACCTCCATCCATCTTCCTTGTTTCTATCTCTCTAAACTCCATGTCTACCTGGTAGGTTGTTGTAAAAGCTGAATGAGATCTGATGCCACTACTCACTACAGTGCCCGGCATATGGCTACACACACAATGCCAAGCAAGGAACTTAGCAAATGAAATCCAATGGCCATGAATGATGACAAAGCAGCTACCTTCCTTGTCTCTTCCAACTAAATTCAGAAAGGAACAAGCACAGCCAGAGATGGTTACCCTTATTTCAGAAGAAAGAAAGTCACTAGGGGCCAGGAGTGTGCGGCTGATCCACGACAACCCTAGTTAGATATTTAGTACATCTATCTCAATGCCTCCTGTGAGACAGGGCCTCATTTCACTGTGCCAAGGGCTAGGACTCCCACACAGGCGCTGAGGATTTCTAGCAGGTTCTTTGAGATGACCAAGTCCCTCAGAATAGGCTGAGGAGATCCTGAGTTAGAGTCAGCAGAAAGGAAACAAAAAACTCAAATTGCAAAATGATCTGTTTCTCTTCCCCCTTTTCTCTGTATAGCTCCCACTTCTTTACCAAGATCCTTAAGGCTTATGTTCAAAACTGTCCCCTGTGAAGAGAAACGAAAGCAAATCGATGCTGAGGAGGGAGAGCTGTGAGAGGGGTGGTGGCTTAAGGTGTTTGCAATGTGTCCCCTTGCCCTTTTTCATAAACAGAGGCCAATGTTCAAGGCAAAAAGCTATAACATAAACCTGGCACTTTTGGGTAATTACTTTACCTGAATACATTTCCAAAATTATTTGGAGCCACAAAATCAGTAACTAATGCTCAAGATCTTGGTAGTAACAGTCAAGGAACACTGCACAAAAAGCTGATGTGGCTGGTGCTTAACCCTTTCAGAATGAGTAAAACCGAATCTAGGAGGCACAAAAAAAAAAAAAAATTAAATATCCATAAAATATTCCAAATAACTTTAAAACTAGGGTGCCACAGTGCCCTAGTGATTCTGATTCTGTCACCAGCTGTGCGACTCACCTAGGGAGCCACAGCAAGGCCCCATCTGGATGCGTGGGGCACGGTGAGGGGCTCACCGCCTGCCCCATCCACACCATTGTTGCCCACAGTGCAGCCAGGCCCATGTCTCCATCTCTGCGCTAAGCACCTGTCTACGACAACCAAACAACAAACCTGAGGAGTGGCTGGCCTTTCTCCCTAGTTCCAAGTATGGAGAGGCCATTCAAGCGACACACCTTGGGAGCGCAATGTTTCCAGGCCCAGGAGCACCAGCTGCCTACCTATACCCCCTACTTTGGGGTCCACAATGACTGGAGTTATGGGGCACGGTGCCTGCCATGCTGGTAGAGAGAGGAGCCTTGGTCAGCCTGAGATGAGCTCCTCAACCGGACAGGTGCTTCTGGACTCCGAATGGGCACCAAGTCCTCAAAGCCCCGCTGCCTGCCTGCCCTCTGCTGTCCCCCGCCGCCTCATCCCCAGATATGAATTAGGGGCAGTGCGGAGCTCTGAGGCAAGCACACCCTCACCGTAGTGCAGTGAGTATTTTTAGCAGCATTTTTATGGCATCTGGCTGGTTACGGGAGGGGTGGGGAAGGGGCTAAGACATTTAATAGGATGCCTCTGCTTTCCAAATACACACACACAGTACGGAACCCAGCAGGACCCTGCTGCTGAAAGAACTGTGGTCAGTTCTGAGCTGGGAAGAAACTAAAGAAGGGGCTGAAAGAATGAAGCAAACACTAAATAAAACAAACAAAAAAATCTATTTAAAAACCAAAAAACAGTAGCAAGATATAGCATTCAGGGGTACAAGTTCCCTATGACAAATGTTATCACTTTGAATATCTAAAATGTATAACAAAAGAAGAAATAAGGTAACACACAAAGTTTTTAAATAAGCCAAAACCCTCCCCTGACTTCAAATGCTTAGGAGCTTCTACTTTCTACCTGGAACAGCTGCTGCTTCCCCAAGCAGAACTCTGCCTGTTCATTCATTAAGCTCCATGGGTACTGAATAGTTAAATTATAAAGAAAAGGTTCTTCAGCAGCCCTCAGAGCACACAAAGCCTCCTCACCCCCAGCATTCAGGAAGCTACAGTGGGGGGGGACAAGAGAGGGGCACCCCTATGGCTGACCTCTGAACTCTGCAGGGCCCTGCAAGTGTAGTGCTCTGCAGCGTGGCTGGCTGCTCTCGTGGCCGGTGCCCACACCCCCGTGTCCACACTGTGCTCATAAATCGGGACTTGGCAAGTGGAAGATTGATGAAGTCACTTCTGGATCCCTTGGCCAGCTCCTGTCTCACCCTAACCCTCAACTTTCTATAACTGGGGGAGACCTAAAGAGAATGAATGCTTGCCATTCACCTCCGCGACCTATTAATCAACAGACACTGAAAACAAATAGAACCATTGCTGGTCCTTGCTCCCCCCAGCAGCCTCCTCTTCAGCAGCCCCCTCCCCACTGCTCTCTCTTTCTGCAGGAGAAAAGTGCCTTTAGTAGCCCAGCACAATAAAACAAAAGCCACATAGAGGAGCGTCTGTCAGCCTTTCCCCCTCCCAGCGTGGAGATGGAAGGGCTTCAGTGCCTTAGATTACCAGCCCTCCCAGGGACTGCAATCCTGGGGGGGGGGCATCACTCATTCCAGGTTGACATTAGAAATGGGTTTATAGCTTATCCACGCTCATTTCCAGCTGCAGTGCGCCATGGCTGCAGTGAGCCCAGTGGTGATTAGCAAAAGGTTGTTACTAGACACCTCCCATCACAGGACCAGGGAGAGCTGGTGTAGGAAAAGGCTGGGGGCCCCAGAGTGGCTGCTGTTTCTAGGTCACCCACAACTCTTTGGTGACTCATCTGCTCCTGTTTTCTGCACCAGAGAACAGTGGAATGGCCATCTAAGGGAGTGTTCCTGCCCAGCAACCTGGAGCTCACACATCATACAGCTCGTCCGCAGATGCACGGATCCCAAGGAGACCCAGGGCGCTGCCTGGTCCCAGGCCCGCAAATGCCACCCATCCCAATCTAGCTGGCCAGCACCTTTTGTGTCCTGTGAAACTCTGTCATCTGCTGAAGCAAGGGGCAGAAGGTCAGCCTCCCTCCCTTGGCCCAGTGGGTGTCTTCAGCAGGTATCAACCTCTGATAGCCAGTGGAGGCCCAACCAGGATGAATCTGGCCATGGGACCAAGGCCCCTGCACAGCTGAATGTCACTCTATTCTGTCAAAGGCTTTGCTCCAGTTAATGGTGCATCATTTCCTTGGACAAGGTGTCTACTGAAAGCTGTAACACTGCTGGTGAAAACAGTGATTAACGGATTTCTCTGGGTCTGATTTTATTTGGAGAAACTAGGGGTAGGAGAAAAAAATCTGCCCATGCGATGCAACAGAAGAAATGCTTGCCTTTGGGGGCTGTACAGGGCCTATGCCTTGGCCAAGTGCTACAGAAAGTGCCCAAGGGGCCAGATAGTGCCAGCTTCCGCCACCAGAGCCTGACTTAGAGTGCTGCTTACTGCTTTGTAAACTGTCAGTTGTTGACTTTGTTTTGTTTTTCTTGTCTCCTGTCCTCTGGATAATCAAATCCATTAGACAGCAAGAAGAGGAAGAGGAATGATTCTCCTTGCCATCTACTCTGCCAATTCAGTTTCCCACAGATTCGCACAAGCATGAAAATTCTTCTTGTGAGGAAATGAATGGACAGCGGAAGAAGAGGGAGGGTAACTTTGCAGTTAGACTTCATCCAAAGTCTCCTGCGCATGCACACACATCAACTAGCTCAAGCCAGCTCAAGTTCCTGGCCTTGGGGGTGGGGATAATGTAACTACTCAACTGGTAACATGCCAAACAGACTGCCACACACGGAGGGCCCAGAGGGTCAAGTTCACCTCGTCTTAACCTTTTCTTAATCCCCCAAAAGGTGGTGGCAGGGATACAGGGTTTGTGGGCTGGGGTGGCATGCAAGAGAAACAGTCAAACCTGGAAAATAGAGATGTGCTCCAGCTGCCTGGCTTTGTGCAAGCTGTAGCCTGGGTCCAACCCTGCAAAGCTGTGCTTTCATAGGCTTCCAA
Source organism: Ctenomys sociabilis (assembly GCA_004027165.1). Lineage (NCBI taxonomy): Eukaryota > Metazoa > Chordata > Mammalia > Rodentia > Ctenomyidae > Ctenomys > Ctenomys sociabilis. The sequence continues at coordinate 10,607 of PVKA01016866.1, read as the reverse complement.
ACAATGACTTCCAGTTAAGTTCATTAGGCATAATTTATTTCTGCTCAGTGTCATTTATTTTCCAATAAAAAGAAAGCATCCCATTGTGCCTCCCCCAACAAACCTTTAAAACACTTGCAAGCTTAAGTCTAGGCCTGCAGGTCCCAGCCCACCTTGGCTGCCCATTTCTATGGTTTTTCTTCCTGCCTGCTTCTCTCTAGCAGCATGTAAAATTCTCAGGCTGGAGGTCACCAAGGGGATGTGACAGGCACCACAGGCCTGCAGACTGTCCTAACGCCCAGCTCCACCAGGTCTCACAGAGGAAGCACCAGCCATGTAGCCCTCAGCAATTTCCCAGGAATCTGCAACCTTCACCCTCCTGCCAAATATTTCTCTGCTACTTGGGTATTAAATGATTAGTGTTAGCATAATCAATCTTGCTGAGGGTTGGAGTTTGTAGAGAATGTTTGGGAATTGGGTAAGAGGGTGCAGCTGTTTCTAGAACAGTCGACTTTCAAAACAGAGTCAGGGATAAACTTAACCTAATCCAAATGAAGAAATCCAAACGCTTAAATTTGAAACAACTTTTAAACATAATAATGATTTCCAGGCCACTCCCCCGCCCCAACACAACAACCTCAAATCTAGGGATTCCTAAATACAATGGAAAGGAAATCACCAATTTTGATTGTGAATAAATTCTAAGTGCATAATGGTTATTATATCCTGGGGAGTTTCAGAAAGAAGTAGTGAGCAGAATCTGACACCACCGTCCTAATTTACTTACAAGAAACAGCTGCATAAAAATGTCTTTTGTTGCTTTCCTGCACCCTAAGCCTAACTTTCAAATCTTAAGTCTGTATTTGAAAATCATGGCTGCTCTGTGGCGACTGATGAAAGCTTAAGAAACAGATCTTTCCTGGTGATCAAGTAGACTTTCTCCCTAGAAAAGCACCATACACCAAGAGGAGGACTGAAAGTTTCCATTCATGTGGCCCGACAAACACAAATGCCCAAACCTGGGGATGCAGCAAGAAGCCAGCAGGACTGAAAAGAGGACAGATAGAAAGGCAGAGTGATATTGTTCTGCCCCATGTTGCCCGGTGAGTGTCCCAAACACAGGCATCCTTAAAGGTCACCTGAGCTCAGGAGATGACACACAGGAAGATGACACAGCGCTGCCATGGGGTGGCAGGGCCAGACTGGCCACTGTTCCCTCTGCCCGGGTGCTGCTGTGTTAGGAGTTGAAGGGAAGGAGCACCTGGCCCAGGCAAGGTTCATTTTCCTAGGACCCATGGCTTCTACAGAGGCGTGTCGTCTGGAGGAGGTGGGTTTCCCCTTATCCCGCAACACTACAGAAGGAAAGAATTGTATTCCAGTCAGCTGGGTCCCCAGCAGCCTCGGATCACCAAGGGGAGCTTTCCCTAAAAATGCAAAAGTTGCAGCCTATTATGGTAATATAAGGATCGTAATATCTGTGTCACTGGAGTTGAATCATTCATCCTACAAAAGCAACTTCATTCTTGTAAGACGTTGAAGAAATGAGGAATTGTCCTCCCCAAAGCAAGAGGACAAGTAGTAACCAAGTCATTGAGTAAACAAGAGTCTGGAAGCTTCCAGAACTCTGACAAGGGCAACAGTGCTGGCTGTGAAGTCTGTGGCAACAGGATGGACCCAGCACTAGCCTATGCTCACGCCCTTCCTAGCAGCAATTACCAGCTCTGCACAATCTGTGTGACTCTAGAAAGTGGCATGTGAATGGAAAGGAAGACAAGCCTGAGGCTGCTTCCTGCTCAACTTGAGAGAACCAGACCCTGTCTTGGGCTTTCATACCACACACAGGATTTGATCTCTGATTCTGGAAACATAAGGATTCTTAAGAGTCCACAGCATATTCCACCTCTCCTCCCTCCAAATTGGACCCTAGAGCTGGTTGGCACTCACAAATATTTTCATTTTCATTCCACAACTAGAACAATCATAAAGATAATAAAGGAATCACCCTCATTGAACTCAAGTGAATGTCCTTGCTGCTTGTGGCAAAAATCTAACCTGAGACTGGGACTGAGAACCTGCATTCTGAGCCTCCATCTGGTTCAGAAGCGCCTCTTTCCACCCATTGCAGCACAGGGAGCTGGCATCAGCCTCGTGTTCAGGTTTCCAAAACATATTTTTTATTAAGTTCAGAAAACACAAATACCACAAGCAATGCCAGAGCCCGGAGAGGCCAACATCTAAATCTGGAGATTGAAAATAAACGCAGCCCAAGACAGAACAACAGAAAGTTCACATTAAATAGGAAACCCAGATACACGGTTTACAGAAGCCTTGCTCCTGCACAGCCTGGTGGCCCAGAACTCTTGGGAGCTCTGGAAGCACACTTCCCTCTGAGGCAAGGCCTTTCCCCTGCTTTCTTCCAGTGCAGCCCACTCTGGTAGATGAAGAAAAAATGACTCCTTAAAAGGAATCCTGGACCCCGCCACTCAGCCCAGATTCCAGCTCACTGCACAGGCTGCAAGGACTGCGATGAAAGTCAGGCTTTCTCTCCTCCCCATCTTCAGTTAACCCTTCCCCCTCCCCTCCCCCAAAAGGCTGCTGAGAAAAGTAGACAGCGATGGAGCACAACCAGAGCTGACCATGTATTCTTGCTTCATTTTTTTTCCACTGTCAATTCTTCTTAATTTAAAAAGAAAGCAAGCATAGGTATAATGGTCAAGACCATGAGCATGGACATGAGAACACAAACACACGCGCGCGCACACACACACACCCGCCTGCTACTCACCCAGCAATTCAAATTGAGGTGCCAACCGCCCAAATGCTGCAAGAGAGAGACCCCGGAGGCCACTGTGCCTCCCTTCCCACTCAAATCTTCCATGCCCACTACAACTGCATCCCTAGGGTACATGATAGATCTGCTGATCCTCCTCTCCACCACTAAAAAACTTTCTCTGTACCTGCAAGACGGTACTGGGCCAGTGTTTTTTCTTCCTCCCTCCTGGCTTTTCTTACTTTTCTTTTTCCTCCCAGCTTCCCCTCCCTTTATACCGCTCACTTAAAGAGCTTGAAGAAAGCATCTTAAAAGACCAAGATGGTTCCAGATTTCTGTCTGGATACAATCAAAATGCTGCAAGTTCTCACTTACACTGCCTATAACTACTTTGTCAATTCTTCTCCCTTTATGCCCTTCCCTGAAAATTTTTTAATTTAAAAAACACTAATAATAATCTATTTCAGCTGGTTGCAGACTCAATTTTAAAAAATCCTTCTAATTCCTAATCTTTCCTACTGCAAAATCCATGAAGGAAAAGGGAAGGCCCACTTTCCCCACCAGCTTAGGGTGCCTAAGGAAAAGTCCCCTCCCTCATCCGTTACCTTGGGCAGCAGGGGCAGAGCTGCCGCTAAGAGTAGCAAAGAAATTACGGTCAGCCATGAGAGAAAATGATCAACCAGATGCAGTAGGCAGGCACTTTATCTGTAAGATTGTCAAATCCCTCAAAACAAATTTCTTAGGGAGAGGGCTGCAATGGGCAAAGGGGAGGGGGGAGGAAAGTGAGTTTTGTCACAGCCACATGGCAGTGTCACTTGGCAGGCCTTGCCTGCCGCTCGCTGGTACTGTCTACCTGAATGGTTTTTCACTGACCCCCCCCCCCACCGGAGGGAAAGATTAGGCTTCCCCTTGGGTTAGCTCCTTGCTTTGGCCCCAGCATTCCTGAACTTTCCCTAGAAGCAGAGAGAGGAAGAAAGAGAACAGGGAAGAAAGAGGAAAGGTAAAGGTGCGCTTGCTCGGGTTGAACCACACAAACCCAACTTACTTTTCCTAGGGCTCTCATAGGTTCCAGGGCTGAGTACATTTGTGTGGGTTTAACTTAATTTGAGTGAGATTCAGGTATCAGAGGCCTAAAGCCATCCCCTTTTACATGGAGGGGAGTGGTACAGGGTGGTGGCCCACGGAAGATGAAACTCATCCAGAATACTTTTCAGTCCTTTCTCACCCTAGGTGTTAAATCATTCACCCCCTTCAAAGCCAATGCACAGCTCCGATTTGCATGTAGGTGGGAGAACACCCTACCTAGACTTATCTTGTGGGAAGACCAGTGGCAAAGGTTTGATTTCCCTGGCAGCAGGACACCAACATAAAGAAGATGGTTTTAATTGACTGCGCTGACTGCCAGTTTGTTTATCTTTAAGCAACTAACACACAGCACAAGTTAAAGGACCCCCCCCCAAAAAAAATAAAGCTATCAACAGAAACAAGGGCTGGAAGGGCTTAAAAATAACAAACTGGGAATTCTTCATTTTCCTCTTTCTTCATTTTTTTAAAAAAAATACTGCTCCATGGACCCCTCCTGGACTTATCTGGCCTTCCTAAGTGTCAGGTCGCAACTTTTAAGGCCCTTAATACCAAAACAAAACCGTGCCATTTCCCCTTACACGATGGTAACAAAAGCAGTGAGCCTCCAGTTTGACAAGTAAAAAGCCCCAAGCACACAGCCCTAATTGCCTTCCGCTCGCTATTCACACCAACCATCACACTCCAGCAGCCACCTTTGTCGCGTGTGCAGTTTCTTAAGTAAACTGCAAGTTCTCCGCTCCTGATGGACAGCACCCAATCCCTCACTCACAAGTACTTATAAAGCACCGCAAACACTACTGGCAACTTGGACCAGGAATTTGTTTTCTGGCTTTCTCTAAAGACAGGGAAAATAGAAACAGTAAGAAGGGCTAACACATTCCAAACTGACCTCTTTCTCCTTAAAAAAGGGAAGAAGTCTCTGCAAACTAAAAACTTGTCCTGACAAAATCCTTCCAGGCATGTGCTACCCAATGGCACTGTCCTGACTTCGTTCCCTGTGTGCTCTAGTTTCTAATAAGTCCACCCACGCTTATATTATTTCCATAAAAAAATGGATGGTTGAGTGCTGCAAAGTTCTAGGGCACTAACAAGAAGAAACACACACACACACACACACACACACACACACACACACACACACCTTCCCCAAACCCCAGTGTCCTCTCTTTTTTGCACAAAATCACCACACATGGAAGAGAAATGAAGCTGGGTGCAGGTGCCATCCGACCCCAGCTCTACATCCCACGGTCACCTAAGTTTTGTTTTATTGTTTTAAATACAGAGGTCTGAGACAGGAGCAAGGGGCTGGGGCAGCGGTCTTGGAGGATGTCCATATGCACGGAGAGTGCTGCAGCTACTTCACCGACATGCGACATGCGTGGGGCTGAGGCCGAGGGGAGCCTGGAGGGCGGAGAGCGCTCGGACTAACTTGGAGAGCGAAAAGAATTCCGTTTCAACCTCCACCATCCCCAAGACATTCACCTCTAAGTTGAGCAACAACAACAACATAGCATGTTTGGAGGGAAAGTACAGAATAAAAACATTTTGTCGTTTTATTTTTCAGGTTTTTTCCCCCTCCGAAGGGTGTTAGGGAAAAAACAAATCAACTCTGTCCATCGCGCACCTTACCAGTCAAAGGCCATCAATCTGAAAGTTACTGCGAAGTGACAGCGGGCACTGCGCTGGCCGGGCGCGCAGCGTGCACGGGCACTGGGCAGGCGCCAGCGTGCACCGCCGTCCGCTGCTTACCATCTAGAGCCGGTCGCGGCGCTCCCTTTCCCGCCGCCGGCTCGCGGGCATGCTGCCGCGCCGATGGCCCTGGGCCCGCGCCGGCCGCCCGCTCCACTGGAGGGCAGCACCCGCCGCCCGCAGCCCGCGCTTCCGCCGACGCCCGCACCACAGCCCTGGGCGGCGGCGGCGGCGGCGGCGGCGGCGGCGGCGGCGGCAGCGGCAGCGGCAGCGGCAGCGGCAGCGGCGGCGGCGGCAGCAGCAGCAGCAGCAGCAGCGCACACTGCAGCGGCGCCAGACAGGATGCTCTCGCACCGTTCCATTCACAGAATTATCTCGCTTGACATGGAAGCGCACAACAACCGGGATCTCCCCCGGTTTCACAACAATCCGCCCCCCAAAAAGGGAGGGGGGCATTTAAAAAAAAGGCTGGGCTTTCTTACTCTTCTCTTTTTCCCCCCAACCCGGCATTCAATCAAAAGAACAAAGCCTGATATTTTGTTTGCCGACTTGGCAAACATAAAGGCAATTTCAATAGTCCAAAGGAACTCACCTAAGTTGGTGAAAGTAATGCTTTGCAGTTCTCCAGTGAAATTAAGCTTTAATAGCTCTCTGGTGCCAGTCAGAGAAGGAAGGGGAGGAAGCTGGCTGAATTTAGATAAAGTTAGAGGACCACTTCACTCCGAAGTTTTCTGCCCGCCCAAAGTACACTCAAAATTCTTGACAACATCCAGAGCTTAATTATCTTGCTGAATTTTTTTTTGGGGGGGGACCACAAAAACCAAAATAGACTATTAAAACACCCATATGTAAGACAATTCAGAGCAATTTACTGTATAACATTTTTTCATGGCTAACTTTAAAAAAAAAAAAAAACAAATCTACCGAAACTTGTGGATGTGTTCCTCCTTTAAAGCAAATGGTCCTAACACATATTAAACCACTGCTGAGCGTCTTCTAAGCATAGTAGGAAAAAATGACTATTGATCTTCAAATAGCGATAATTGAAAAGATCAAAAAGATTAAACAAAATCAAGAATGTGCTGACTTACCATGCTATGCTTTTTTGTTGCAACTTTGTAGAAATTTCACTCAAAGAAACTGCATCAGAGGTGTCAAATTTTTTAGCGGACTGTGATCGTATTATTTCCGCAGCCCTGACTTCCAATGCTTCAGAACTTTTTTCCCTTTCTCTTTTTTGTTTGTGGTACCTAGCTTTTTGCTATAGACTTTAAAAGCCTTCAGCTCAGCAAACCAGCACAAATTATCTTGCCACCTTGCGCAGCTCTGATGCTTTGGCCGCTAACTTTGGAAGGCCCTTTACTACTGCATCAAAATTAGCATTGTCAAAGCAGTTAATGAATATTAATATTGTATTTGTCATTGGAGCCGGTCCGTTGCTGAACTCCAAGTCATCCATCAGGGACAAGATTAAGAACACAATTATTTCTGACTGACAGGGACCAAATCTGCTAGAATTTTTTTTTTAAACAATTCGGGGGGAAAAAACCCACAATATCATCATCTTAAGGTGTCTCCCAAGAGACTGGGAACCAGATTAATACGCTTTTAATGAAGTAGAGATCATTATGTATGAAGAGGAAAAAAAAAAAAAGAAAAGATGTACTATTCAAGCTATTTAGTTATGGTGGCGGCTAGAAATTTTTTAAAAAATGCAGACAGCATATCTTTTGCAACAGCTGTCCAGATTTTATTCATACCATTCTAAAGAAAAAGATGACTTTTTTTTTCCCCCTGAAATCTTTTCCTTTTTTAAAAAAAAAAAAAAAAAAAAAGAACAGAGAATGAGCGATTCGTCCCATCTGGGATAATTTTCCATGTCTTCACTTTTACTGAGGCGGTCAGGAAAGACAGCACGGTAAATAATTCCTACACAAATTTGACAAGAAACACCTTCATCAGCTCAGCTCCTTCCGCCCTTATTCCCCAGATTCCCAGCACTGTCTCTCTCACTTTATTCAGGGTTCCATTTACAGAAACTCTTAAGTTCTCTTGAACAGTGACAGGTCTCTGTCATCCACACACAGGCAACAACACAACTCAGCAAAAACCTCTCACATATATGCTGCAGATACAGACAAGACGCCCCAGAAAGGGGCACTGCCCACTATGTTCCTTCAGAAACCAACAGTGGCTAATTTGGGGTACAGCAGGGTTAAAATGGAAGTTGTGCCAGAAATCAAATTAATAATAACTTAATGAAATGTAGAATCAACTGAGTAGCAGAAAATGGCTTATAAGACAACAACAGAATTTTCTCTACAACACATGCAAAAGACTAATTAAAAAGTATTAAGTTTAAAAACTTGCAGCTTACCTGGTATAACCAATTTATTTGAATTCACCCAAATCATTTCAACATCTATATCTGTGCCGTGCATTATACATACATACATACATATCGCAATTTCTTAGGCGTTTTAGGAATAGTGTGTTTCACTGGCTTGCTCCATATAAATTGTCTTCGAGATGATATTTCCACCCCCCTTTCATATTTTAAATGTGGTAAAAGGGATAAAATGACAGATGTGATGGCTAATCTACCCAATGAATCATGGGGGTCTAGGTAAAGCCGTAATGGCCACTGAGCTAATCTTCGACACCCACTGACCACCCCACTGGCCTTCTAATGCCATTATCAACCCTTAGATGAACATTCTAAATTAGAGTTTTGTTCGAAAAGGGTGTGAATTTGACCTTCGATGCTGGGAGGCCTGTGCTACACATACAGATGGCAAAGTTCTCACTAAAAAAATTTTTTAAAGGTTTCTACTTTCCTGTGACTTACATCTTTGAACTCTGCATCTTTACACTCTCCGTCTTTCACCAAAAAAAAGTGCCCTATGTAAAAACCTTCCTGATGTCATTTCCACCAAACACCTACCATGTTTATACTCATCCCACCAGAAGGGCCCAAGCAAAGGCACTGAAGCAAAGAACCACTGCAGACACATACACCTCCCTCTTGGCCCCAACTTGGCCCCTGCTCTCTCCCAATTTACCTATGCGTTTACTTACTGGTTTCTTTATGCCCATTGAGTCTTTGGAACATATCATCAAAAACGTATCACTTTCCAAGCAGGGCAACTTTTGAAAAATCTTGCAGAGGAGTGGAGATAGAGCACAACAAAGAGTACCATCTGTGTGTGTGCACATGGGGTCACACTAGAAGGAAGGCAAGGAACGCGAGGCTAAGGCTTCCTCTAAACAGTGCCTTTTTATCCTGAATAATCGAAATGGGCTGGTATCAAATCATTATTGCTCAATAATATTTCCAATGCCATCTTAAACACACAATTCTATAATACAAACATACACACAAAGCTCCCTTCAAAAACCACAGATTTGTGTAACCCTGCACACATAAACCCTACAAATAGTCCTTATACAATGAGACCTTTCTGCCCCTTTATTTCAGAAAAGCCTGTGCACCCATGTTGTTGCGAAGTGCACATAAATGTGCCTCTGACTAAAGACTGTTCAACCATAGCCTGCTCGCTAACTAACAGCCTGCGATGTCCACACGAAGGGCCTCTTGCTTCACAGCCCACAGCTTCCCCAGTCCTCGCCCAAGCCTGCCCGTTCAGGGCCATGCACAGGTCCTGAATCTGCATCTTTGTGCACTCTGCACGGGAGTTGTTAATAGGCAGCTTTCTCTGCCTCTCTCTCGGCTTCCCCAGCACGACCACATCAGCACTAGTATCAAATTAACTCTCCGACTTTGAAACTTATTGATCTGCTATTAAGACACCAGTGAACTTGATGAAATGAGTGCTGTAGGTGCAGTCATGACTTCAAAGTCTAGCACAGCCACATAAAGCAAGCGCCTTTGATCCTAACTCCGATCTGCTGAGGGTTTAAAGCCCAGTTCTCCCTAAGCTGCCCTTCACTCTCGTCATGTCTGATGTCTCACCAACTAGTGACTTGATAATGTTAATAATGCAAATTTTACAAATGATTTTTACAATGGCAAAATTAATTCTGAAAGTGGATGTTCTTGCAATAGGGGTTTCTGCCCTTCTCTCCCCTGTAACAACTGAAACAATTGTAACAGCTGAGGACAAATGCCAGGCCCGGATAATGCCAGACAATGTTTTGCCGCCTTCTCTCACCTTTTCGTTTTAAACCTAAATCTAAAATAATTTACTAGAAGTGTCACTGATAACCCCAATAACATTTATTTCTGTAATTTCATTCCTTAGTATGCAACTACTGCTAATTAGAAGGAGCCTCTCTGTAAACATGCGGTTCCCGCCTTTATGGTACCAAATTTTTGGTTTTGTGCAGAATTTTTTCTTGATAGTCAAAAACTCAAAGTAAAGTGCAGGGCTTCATGTGCTCGTTGCTATTTTTCACTGAGCAAGTATCTCAAGTGCTATGCAGTCAGGAGTCAGGGAGTGACACATTCTGTGACACAAAACATTTCACTATACTTATCCCTTCTGTAGCTAACAAAATAAAGCTTTTCAACTAAAAACAAAATTTTTAATCACAAGATATATTTAAGCATTGACTAATTTTGCTAAGCTCCTTTAGTATTTTGAATCACACTAAAAATAGGTTTCAAATTCTCTCTACATAGATTGCCTATAGGAATTCTCATTCTCATCAAATTTATAACCAGAATAACAAAATTTAAGCAAAACTGCATTTTCATACTCAAGCAAAGAATCAGTACCCAAGAAGGAATCCTTTACCAAGAGGCTATTATTTCTTTGTTGATTTTGGAGAGAAGAACATCAGTCGTTGAGTAAAATTTGTTCCACTAGCAGGAGCTTTAGTGACACTTTGATTTATAGCATGTTATGTAATGTCTGTGTTACTGTTGTTCTGAATCTGTTAATTATAGGAAGAAATTAATGAGTGTATTTTTCCCAATCAATATGGCATAGTGTTTCCCTCTTTCCAAATGTCAGGTCTACCCCTGCCCCGTGGCAGTGCATAATGGAAGGTTAAAAGGACCATAATTTTAATACTTGCGTGTGTGTGTGTGTGTGTGTGTGTGTGTGTGTGTGTGTGTGTG
>PVKA01016865.1:0-47029 GCA_004027165.1 Ctenomys sociabilis | reverse complement strand
CCCCTTACCTCTCCTGTTCCCTCCTCTCTCCCCTCCCCTCCCTTTCTCTCCCTTACCCTTCTCTTTCCTCTCATCTCCTCTTCTCCCCTTCTTCCTTCTTTTCCCCTTTTCCTCACCTCCTCTCTTCCTCCTCTCTTATCTTTTCTCTGTTTCTCATTACAGTCTGTACAACATAATTCTAGCAGCACTTACTAGTAGACAGGTATAAACCAACTCTTCAGGAGGTGCTTTGGCATAGCAGGATTGGTTTCCATTGAAAGTAGATTTAAAATCTATTTTATACACTTCAAGCAAAGTAAATAAGGGACCAACTATTCTCATAGTTAATATTTCTCTGGCAGCAGAGTTGTATCAATCCCCGTGTGCTATGGGAGAAGGTTCCAACCAGTGTCACTTATTAGTGTTAAATGGAATCAGACTAGAAATGCTACTTTAAGAAGGTCTTTGCAGAACACTTTCTGGCATTCAGTGTGGAAATTCTGCAGACTATTGAAAATTAAGTGAAATTCCTTCTTGAATGGAATTCAAAATATATCCTTTATGGTAGCAGTTTAACTACTAAATATAAGAGTTCTGGAGTCTAAATTCTCTGTTACAGAAACTGAACATTCAGGTACATGGTAAAAATAATGATATCATTTATGCATGGGATGCTTTTCAGTTTCATAATTTGGTTTTCCATGTCTAGTCTCATTTAATTATCATAACAATCTTGGAATGCGGTGATAATATCTTAACTTTGAATATGAGCCTTTTAATCACAGAACTTATTCAACATGAAACATGAATATACATGTGCCAGGAACCATATTTTTCTTATCATAACATATTATATATTAGAATCCAGGAGCATAATTTTTGGTTTTAGGTACAAGTTCCTCAGATATAAAAACTTACTATGTTTTTATTATCTGTGACTGAACCAGTAGAATCCATAATTTGGTTTTCTGGATTACACAGAAATATGTAGCTGACAGAGACTGTTTGTAGGTAGTTGTCTGCTTAGTCCTTCCAACAGTTCTGAGGAGCTGGTGTCCTGTAGCCTTGGATACCTCGGTATCATCTGTGGGTTTCATAGAGGAGCTGGGACAAGTTGCATGGTCACTAATGACAAGAGAAGAGATATAAGTTTGGTTTTGGACATCAAGCCTAGAGATCCTCTATGTACATTATCTGGCACATGATAGATGCCAGCTGTGTTTTGTTATTACTTTTATTTCTATTGGAGACATTCTGATATATAAGTGTTCTTGTCCAAGTTGGCAAGCCCATTCTTCAGTCCCCCTGATAAGTCCCTTGGCTGCAAAGAAATAAATGAAAGTCTGTCTTGTGGGGAGGATCCCAGTGGGCTATGAAGTGGGCAGCTCAGAAATTTCCAAGCAGAAATGAGCTTCATTTTCCAGATATCATCTTTGGCTTCCTAATCAAGATAGTCTTCCCAAGAACAGGGTGGAGGACGCTGATGCCACAGAGTGTGCTGACAACCACTGAATATTTGGGGTGCTACCAAACAGGAATTTCCGTGATGGATTTGGAATCTTCGACAAACACTGATCTGAATATTTGAGAAATCTCTCAGGATTATACTTGTAGGACACACTAGGCTGTGCCTTTTTGATTTAGAACTCTTTGAACTTAAATAGAAGCTCTATTAATTGTCATTTATTGTTGTTTGCTGTGTCCAGATCGCTGTGGTAGATACAGTATAGTTGGGAATGCCACGAAGTGAATGTGTCTTCAAGGGTTTAAATCACTCTGGATACTTTTGTGTACATATTGTGTCTCCTTTTTCTGGCAGATGTGTCTCAGAAAAAAATCATTGACATTTAGCAAAATATTACTAATAGATCCTAAGGGATCAACACATAGGCTGGTAGATAAAATTTCTTCCAACACTTATACAGTTGAAGGTTTCCACAACAGAATGTTGGGGAAATGTGTTTCAGTTTCAATGACAACACACAATAGTCACTTCCATTCACAGGTGAGAAGACTGAAGTGGCCCCAAATATACCCCTTGTCAACGCAAAGCATATGTGGCAGGGCACTCCCAGAATCCCGGCCATTAGAAAACATTTGATCACCCTCACCCCCATGTTTGGTTTACCACAGCAGCCACAGTAAACATCTTTTCTTGTAAGAGCTACTTAAGTTCCATGGAATTAGTGTTTCCCAGAATATATTTTAAGAAACATTGTCATCGCACAGAGCAGAAGAGAAAGGAACCTGCACTTCTTTATTTCTTTTTCTTACTACTAATAGCTGCCTTTCATGAGTTAACTTTCTGTCAGCTCAGACAGCTTCATTTCTTTTTACAATGCCACTATGAATAGATATTGAGTAGAACAGAAACACAGAGGGAACTTTTATGTTAATGAGAGTGAAAGACAAATTGCTACTAATTCCTTTCAAAATCTTCCCCCTCTTTTTGAAGAAACATGTCCCATCATTCTTGCCTCTCTCTGAGGAGTTACAAATTCCTCTTCACTTATGGAGCCCTCTTAGGAAGGGAAGCGAATACCTCATTACTCCTATTTCTTCTTTATAAGAAAGTAAGGTCAAACATATGTGTGAATTTTCCTCTTTGCTCTGGAAACTCTGCTGTTCCCCAGGTTTCCTTCTCTAAGACAAACGCAATGAAGATAGAGCAGTTGCTGGGTGGGGTGAGGGTGATGTGGAAATCAAGCAGAACTGTGCTTTCCCTGATTGTGGACTTATCCAGATATTTATTTATTTTCTCCAGGTTGGGGAGCACGCTGTGGGCCAGGCATTGTTGTATATTGCTGTGAGCAAAGGGGAAAATGCTCCAGAATGCTGTATTTTGGTCAGAGGACCAGACATCACATTCATCAAAGAGTATTTTAGCATAGATCAGACAATAGAATCATCAGAATTGCCAAGGTTTGGCTCGGTTGTGGAGCAGGTAGAAAATCCCAGTAGCAGTGGGTTCACTAAATACATGTACTGCTTATTTATGCTATGTTTTCAAAGCCAGTTAATAGAAAGGACCTGAAATTCAGAAAGGAGGGAATTCTGGCAAGGTTTTCTTCTTTCCTGTGCTGCACAATGCTTAGGAGAAGCATGGTGCCACTGGCTTTTGAAGCCAGAAGACAGACACTACACTTCACTGGCCAAAAGCAAGTCATGTGTCTGTGCCTCGAATCATGGGAGGATGCACAGCATTGCCACCTGAAGGAGTACAGAGCAGTACTGAGAGCCTTCACACAGTGATGGAAGAGAGGGAATGTAGCTCATGGGTAGTTCTGAGGAGAGAGCACTTCTCTGTAGAGTGGCCAAGGATGCCGTCAAGGACACAGCGAGATTTCAGTCGACTTAGTGGAAAGCAAGAGTATGTCTATAGGTGTTATTTGGTCCTGTATCTGTTATTAGTCTTCGAAGACAGCCAAAGACTCAGAGGGGGACTCCATTTGACATTGTTTGAAATCAGTGAGAAGGTCTGGGTGGTTGAAATGAAGGAGAATGAGTAGGGGATAAAAGTCAAGGACAGCAGGGCCCAGATGGCTCAAACTGGAAGGTCATTTTGAGAATCTGGGCTAGGCATTGAGACTTGCAAGCTTTGGGCACCTTCGAAGGTAGGATGGCACCTGATTCCTGAGCTCAGTGATCCCTGGCTGCCATGAGGGAAAGCAGGCCATCCGGTGGCATGCGCAGAGCTGGTGCAGGTGCTGGCTTCAGCCACAGTGGCAGACGTGAAGGTGTCCAGAAGGGGCAAGGGCAAAGAAGCTTCAGAAAGTAGAGCGAAGAAGACTGACTGACTGGCTAGGCATTGGAAGAAAGGGAATGGAGGCAGGGTGAAACGAAGCCTCTGACTTGAACATCTGTGAGGAGCGCTATGGTTGTAGGGATGTGAGTTTTGAGATGAGCATTTAAGAAATGTGATCACCAGTATTTTAGTTACATAGTCTTTATAGCAGCTCTGTAAGAACACAGCCTCGTTTAAAAAATACAGAGTTGCTAGTAAGTCATCTTACACATGGACACAGTGCTGAAGTGTTAGTTACATCTCCAAGAGAAGTAAGATACCTTGGAAACTGAAGGATCTTATTTCTCTTCTGTACTGGGAACCTAATCAAAATTTTAATATACTTTTAAGTTATACATTATGTAGGCTGAATTGCTTTAGCAATCAGTAAAAATCTAAATATACAGTTTTTAAAGGGAGTGTGTAACCGTACTGAAGAATCTGAAGCCTTTATTAAATTATCAGTATAGAACTATCCTGAGCCTCACCACTGTATATTACATGTAAAAGTTACAGCTAAACCTGGCCCAGGTGCAGCCCCATGCCGGATCAAGATAGAATGTTCCAGAATGAGCTGGAGATTGATTTTAATACTGTATACCAATATTAATGTAACACAAGAGAAGCATCAGTAGATATTGAAACACTATACACAGAGTTATATATGTTATATTATATATTACTATATATATCCGATATAAATAAGCACATAGATGTATGAAATATAACAATGCGATTAACATAGCATCTATTTATATTATAAATATATTTTATAATAACTATGCAGAAATAAAACACAATATTATATGTTTCATATATGACACATAACTGTTTTATAATACTTTAGTACATGTAATTATATATATTACATTAGTACGTATTATAGTGCTTATATAATAAATACAATGTATTATAATGTGTGACTTAGTAGTGAGTTTCAGTGTTGACCCCACGGGAAATTTTTTTTTGGCTCTCATTCAATTCAGTTTCATTTGTGACCAGAGTCATGGAAAGAATTGAGTTTGTGAACTGAGGCACTGCTGTATGCTATAGAATGTTACACTATATTAGCAACCTCATTATTGTATAATAAATAATTTATTGTCTGTAAATAAATATGTAACATTGCATCCCAATGTGAAGCATGCTACATCAATTTTGTTGCTGTAATATGTGTCACATAACATGTGTGACACCTATTGGTTTAAGCAAAATGTGTTTAGTAGTGACAGGAGCCAGCCTCTACGCCACCCCTCTCTTCTGGGCCGCAACCTCCTGCTCCTCTGAGTGTCCTGCTCCTCCTTCCACCTCAGCAGCTCTTTGGTGTCCTGCTATTTTACTCTGGTTTACCTATTAACAGACTTGCCTACTCACCTCTTTTGCTATAAAATACATTTGTTCTATTGATTTCAGTGGAGAACTGCTCATCCCCCAGATTCAGACATGAATCTTCCTTGTGTCCCTAATGATTTCTTCAAGAAGCTGTGGCTCACTCACAGCACCTTTGATGCCATCCACAGCTGGCTTCCTTGTCTGGAATTACCTACTTCTTTTCTATTTTCTGTCTTCTGTCTGCTCCTATAGTCTGTGAGCTTTGGAGGTGAACTTGTCCTTATGGGTCCTTATTCCAGACACCTGGGCACACATAGAAGGAACCTCACATAATCACTGATTCCATCAAACCCTTTCTGATGGTGCTGGCAGGGAGTGTACTGGGAATGCCTTGTTCAGGAAGGTTGTCCTCATTTCAATCTCTATTCCATAACAAGTCTTCTGATAGGCTCAGTCTTAGGTGTGGTGCAGACAAGGGTATCCTGGGACTCTGCCTTGGGTGGCAGAGCTGGGATTGTTGATGGCTGTGCTCCATTGGGTGTAGGAGGAACAATGGCACTGATGTGAAGTTATTGGTGTCCCTGGCTTGAATATTGAACTAAAATCATGCAACTCCAAGGACTTCTGCAAAAGGTTATTTTCTGATTTAAGCTCACCATCAACTTATTTATGTACACAGTTGCCACTGTGACTCAATGGAGGACCTATTGCTAATTTTCTTGTTGAACGAGTTTTCTGCTTGACCTGTAATCTCTAGAGAGGGAGTGTTTCTAAGGAAAATACCAGCTGAACTGTTGCTTTCAGCCCAAGGTCTCTTGAGCAGTAGTGGGTGGAAATATTATTTCATATTGTTTCCCATCTTCCTGCAACATTGGAAGGCCAATTTTAATAGTTCAAGGGAAATATGGAGATGTATCAGCAGTGATTTCAGTGTTTTTTTTCTGACCTACAAGAGTATAAAATTGGGCAAAGTGCCAGGAAAGAAGGAAATTTTCAAAATTACACAAAAGTTCTTTTGGTATTGCTACTGTTATTATTTTCCTTTTTAAAAAGCTAATTTCACAAAATCCAATTATATGAACTCCTGTTTTATCAGGAACCATACTATTTCTGTGTATTCATAAGTATGTAACTCTGCAGATTCCATCTTTATATCTAGTCAGTGTGAAGTGGTTAGCTCTCCTCTTTTAGCAAAATCTCTTATCCTGAGATTGTATCCTTTCCATTATTCTGTATTGGTGTTAAAATTCTTTTCCTTTTAAAGGATAGTGGAGATAAAGGGTGATAGTTTTTGTCTGTTTGTTAGTTTTTGTAGGACTGGGTTTTAAATGGAGGCTCTATCCAATGAGATAAATCTCCAGCCCTTTTATATTTTTACATTTTAAAATTTTGAGACAAAGTTGAGTGAAAGTTTCCCAGGCTGAGTTCAAACTTGGGATAGTGCCTCAGTCCCTCAAATTACTGGTATATAGGCATACGTTTTCTAAACATAAATTGGAAATTACATATGGGTTCACATTAACTTATGCCTTCAACTGACAGCTAAACAGAAAGTTTGCTTTTTATGGTGATAGCAAGCTTCCTATAAAACTTCCTATAAAAAATTAAATACAGTCAGTTAAGGAGCTAAAAATGATAAAGAGGAAATGAAACTCCCTACCTGAAAGGTGCCTGGGATGAGTTTGTGTTCTCTACAACTGAACAATAAATTTTAGGAACAAATGGAGGTTATAAGCAGAATATTTAGGGGAAAGAAAGCTTTTGTCTGAGAGGGACAGAAGGAGGAGGCAAGCAGATTGTTCCCTAGAATCTGTTTCTTCTGGGACTTTTATAAAGTAAAACCATGTGGTGAGGTGGGTCCAAGGTGGAGAACATGGGAACTCACTTAGGTGGGCATGAAGTGAGATAAAACTATGGTTAACCAACAAGATTACAAGCACCATTGCTCAGGTAGAATTGATTAAGTCTAGGACCAAATGGGGAAGCAAGTCACATAACACACTGACATGGATTAGTGACTCTTCCTGGCTTCCTCAAGATGATGATCAATCCTGGATGCTTGTGTTTAGGGAGGTCAGCATTTGTTTGATCTTTGGTCTCTAGGTCTCTCGCAGTTGCAGCATATCTTGTCTTCCATGCTGTCTCCATGAGGACCTGGCCCTGACTGAGTGCCTATAATATTTCTATCTGGTTTAGCTTCCTACAACAGAATGACAGTTTATGTAGGCCCTTTGGGTGTGATCAGAAAGACATGGCTGGGAGTCCTGTGTCATCCCTGGGCCTCCCATCAGAGACATCAGCACTGACACTGGGTGTGCCTGGGGGTTGGCTGGAGAGAAGTGTGTGGGAAAGGGCTGATGTCAGCAGTGCTCTAAGGAGCCCTTCTTCTGTGTGTAGGACTAAAGGAAACACTTAAAAATAAGCACATCGCTGTGGTGGAAGCCCTACTGTGATCTGTTCCTAGAACCTTTACACATAAAAATTATTCCTCAATTGTAGTTTGGTCATTTTTCAACCTGTTACAAAAACTTCAGCACACTTTTGTGCTTGAAATATATTCCTAAAGTCCTTATTCATGTAGGTGAAGTTACATGAGTGTTTAATTTTACCCTGAAAACGCTAACTGAGCATGGGGACATTTTTACTGTTTAAGTGCATTAGAACAGTGTGGTTCAAACCTTTTGAGTAGTGCAGTTTAGGCTGACCTTGAGCTCACTTTGTAGCCCAGGCTGGACTCCAACACACAATGATTCTACTGCCTCAGCTTCTCTACTGCTAGGTGTGCCACAATGTTCAGCTAAAATGAATGGGGATATTTTGTGATAAAACACACATTAAAAACTGAACATTTTGAACCAGCGAGAATTTCTGAGACTCTCTTGGCCTATCCATCCCAGCCTGTCCTGCCCTGCAACCCCTCGGAGCCTCTGCCCCCAGGCCTGCCGAGTGAGTGTGTTGAGAAGTTGTATGACTTTACCAGCCCCTGTTCCACCCAGACTCGGTGGGGTGTGTGTGTAGGAGAACTATCAACTTCCTGGCATGCCTCTGACCCCACCCCCAAGACCTCCCGGCAAGTGAGAATTTCTGAGACTCTCTTGACCCACCCACCCCAGCCCATCCCTTCTTGGAACTCCCCGGAGCCCCTTCCTCCAAACCTGCTGAGCAAGTGAGAAGTTTTGTGACTCTTCCAGCCCCTGATGAAGCCCAGCACAGCCTGGTGAGTATGTGGGAGAGCTTATGTCTCCCCGGTACTCCCTGGGCTAGGGACACAACAGAGGGGAGCCATAGGCTCACAGTTGTGCCAGAAGGTCTGTAGAAAAAAGGAACTGAACACAACAGCTAGATCCAGGCCAGACATAACTGTATAATCTCAAAATTAATAGGTTGGCACCCAAATCTCATTATGCATTAAGGCTGTAACTACACCAAAGCTCTACACAAAAGGTGAAGGGTCAGTACTATAGAAAATGACAAAGAGAAGGAGCAAAATGAAATCTCAGGCATTGAGCACACCAATGATAAGTGCAGAGGACACTAGCTCAGCTGAAATGAATGAATTAACAGAGTCGGAATCAAAGAAACAACAGCAGAAAGGCATAGAGCAATTCAGAACAGAATTAACTCCTGAAATAAAAAAAAAAGAAAATTTTGAATACATAGTGTCTGAAGTAATGAATCAAATCCAGAAACATATGAGGGAAACCCAGTGCCCACCCAGAAAAAGTGCAGAGAACACTATCCCTGCTGAGACATATGAATTAATAGTGTCACAAGCAAAGAAACAACAGCAGAAAGGTAAAGAAGAACTCAGACCAGAAATAATTTCTGAAATAAAAAAAGAATTTCTTTGAAATCATAGCATCTGAAATAGAAATCAAATATGGAAATATATGGAGGAAATCCAATTTGGAAAAATATCTGCAGTAAAAGTTTTATAGTTACCTATAAAGAAGACATTGATTAAAAAAATACAGGAGATTAGAAATATGATGGACTCTTTGAATGAGCAATATAGGCAAGAAATAGATCACATGAAGCAGAGTCAAAGAAATATGGAAGAACTCAAAATCTTAATCATGAGTCTACAAAACCATCTGAGTGAAAGCGAAGACAGAATTTCAGATCTTGAAGATGCTGCTGCAGCTAGTGAATAGGTGAGAAAGGATCTCTTGAAAACAACAAGCATGCAGGAAAAAATGATCCATCACCTGCAAGATGATGCCAAGATGAACAATGTGAGATTAATTGGTATCAATGAGAATGAAGGAGTCAATACAAATGACATAGAAAGAATATGGGCAAAAGTAATAGCAGAAAATGTCCCAAACATGAGGGAACAATCTAACGTTCAGGTAACTGAAGCATATAGAATGCCAAATAACTTCTGTCCAACTAAAAACACACCAAGAAATATAATAATCAAGATCCCAGAAATCCAACACAAGAATAATATACCGAAAGCTGCTAGAGGGAAGAAGCAGACCACATTAAAAGGAAAACCCGTCAGAATTACAACCAACTTCTCTACACAAACCATGAAGGCAAGGAGAACATAGAGCAGAGTTCTTTAAGTCTTGTATGAAGACAAATTCCAGCCCAAACTATTATACCCTGCAAAACTCTCTTTCAAGTTTGATGGAGAAGTGAAATACTTCCACGACAAAAAACAACTAAAGAATTTCATGATGACAAAGCCATCACTACACAGGCTACTGAAAGATATTCTAGAGAGAGACAACAATGACCAGAACTCCATGAATGAGAACGGAAGGAACCCACTATGTAGGGTAAACACAGGACAAAAGGAGTAAACAACAGCAGGTAAATAACATTAAAATAATAAGTCAACATATTTAAATTATAACCAGGAATGTAAATGGACTCAATTCTCCAATTTAGAGAAATAGACTGGCACAGTGATTAGGAAACAAAACCCAACAATATGCTGTACACAAGAAACACACTTAACTCAAAAAGACATTCATAGGATTAAAATCAAAGGACGGAAAATAATACTACATGCCCTAGCACCACAGAAAAAAGAAGGAGAGGCAGCTCTGTTTTCAGACAGTCTCAACTTCAAACCAAGAAGAATCAAATGAAATAAAGAAGGCCACTATATATTAAGTAGTGGAAAAATTCAAGAGGAATAGTTAACACTCATAAATATCTATGCACCATACAGAGGAGCACCCAACTATATAAAGTAAATCTTAATGGACATGAAAAATCTAATATCCAAGACCACAATCTTAACAGGAGATCTTAACACCCCCTTATCTAAAAAGAAATAGAACAACCAGACAAAAAACTAGGAAAGAAGAAGGAGAACTGAACCAGAGCTTAAAATAAATAGACCCGATGGACATATACAGAGTGTTCCACCCAGCCACAGCTGAATACACATTGTTTTCAGCTGCATATGGGTCATTTTGTAAAATAGACCACATACTAGTCCAGAGGTCATGCTTAAATATATGCAAAAAATAGAAATTATCTCATGCATATTATCTGACCACAGTGCAATTAAACTGGAAATAAATGACAAAAGAAAACAGAAAAACCTGCTAAATACATGGGAATTAAACCACACCCTACTCAGCAATCAATGGGTCGCAGATGAATTTAAACAAGAAATTCAGAAATATCTACAAATTCAACCACAGCTTATCTGAATTTATGGGATGCGATGAAAGCAGTTCTCAAAGGGTAAACCATAACTATGAACTCAGACATGAAGGAAACAGAATAGGTACAGCCAAACACTCTAACATTGCAACTCTGACATCTAGAAAAGGAAGAGCAAACCAAACCCAGAGCCCAGAGATGGGAAGAAATAATAAAGATTAGAGGAGAAATCAATTCAATTGAGATGAAGAAAACAGTTCAAAGAATCAATGAATCAAAAATCTGGTTCTTTGAAAGACTAAACAAAATTGATAAGCTCCTAGATAACCTCATCAAAAACAGGAAAGAAAAAATCAAATACAAGGAATAACAAATGAAAAGGATGAAATCACCACAGACCCAGTGGAAACCTAGAAGATTATCAATAGCTACTTTGAGAATTTTGTGGTCACAGAATAGAAGACACAGAAGAAATGGACAGATTCCTCAAAAGGTACAAATTAACAAAATTGAATCAAGAAGATAGAACAATTCTCAATAACCCAGTAACAGCCAACAAGATACAAAATATAGTAAGAAGCCTGCTGATAGAAAAGTCCATGTCCTGATGGATTCACAGCTGAATTCTACAAGAAATTTATAGAAGATATAAACTCTGCACTGCTCAAACTCATCAATGAAATTGAAAAGGAAACAGTCCTCCCCAAATCGTTTCTGGAGGCAAGTATTATACTGATTCCCAAATCAGGGAAAGACACAACCAAAACGGAGAACTACAGGCCAATCTCCCTCATGAACATAGATACAAAAATACTCAATAAAATCCTAGCAAATAGAATACGGCAAATCATGAAGAAGATCATACACCATGACCAGGTAGGATTCATCCCAGGGATACAAGGATGGGTCAATAGTCGAAAATCTATAAATGTAATACACTATATTAATAGACTGAAATCTAAAAACCACATAATCATCTCAGTTGATGCAGAAAATGCTTTTGACAAAGTCCAACACTCATTCATGTTCAAAGTCCTACAGAAAATTGGAAAAGAAGGCCTCTACCTCAACTTGATAAAAGCCATCTATGACAACTCCATGGCTAATATAACCCTAAATGGGGAAAAACTGAAATCTTTTACTCTTAGATCTGGTACAAGACAAGGATATCCTCTATCACCTCTCCTATTCAACATAGTTTTGGAATCATTACCTACAGCCATTAGATAAGAGGGAGAGATAAAAAGAATAAGAATAGGTAAAGAAGAAGTTAAATTGTCACTATTTGCAGATGACATGATTCTTTACTTGGAAGACTCAAAAAACTCCATGAAGAAGCTACTAGAATTGATACACAAATTCAGTAGCATAGCAGGATATGAAGTCAATACTCAAAAGTCAATAGGATTCCTCTACACAGATAACAAACACACTGAGAGGGATACTATAGAAACAAAACCTTTTACAATAGCACCGTGGAAAATGGAAATCATTGGAATTCATTTAGCCAAGGAAGTCAAACATCTTTTCATGGAAAATTACAGTATCCTAAGAAAAAAGATTGTAGAAGATTTTAGAAAATGCAAACAAATTCTCTGCTTCTGGATAGGAAGAACCAACATCATGAAGATTTCCTTACTCCAAAAATTGTTGTACAGATTTAATGCAATCCCTATCAAACTGCCACCAACGCACCTCCCAGACCTAGAGAAATTGTTCTTAAAATTTATTGGGAATCAGAAAAGACCTAAAATAGCAAAGGCAATCCTGGCCAATAAAGACAAGGCAGGAGGCATCACAATTATTCATTTGAAATTATACGACAAAGCCACTGTGATAAAATCAACATGGTATTGGCAGCAAAATAGACCTGACGATCAGTGGAATAGATTAGAATATGCGAAGACCTCTACTAATACACTCAGCCACCTGATCTTTGACAAAGGGGTGAAACACACTTACTGGAAGAAAGATAGCCTCTTTAACAAATGGTGCTGGAAAACCTGGCTTTCTACATGCTGAAAATGAAAACTTGACCCAGCTCTATCACTATGCATTAAGCTAAAGTCAAAATGGATTAAAGAAGTAAACATTAAAAGAGAAACAATCTCCTGGAGAAAGGAGGTACTATTGAAGACATAAGAGTAGGCAAAGAAGGCCGGGCGTGGTGGCGCATGCCTGTAATCCTAGCACTCAGGAGGCTGAGGCAGGAGGATTGTTATGAGTTCGAGACCAGCCTGAGCTACAAAGTGAGCTTAAGGCCAGCCTGAACTGCATAGTGAGACCCTGTCTCAAAAAGACAAAAAAAAAGAGTAGGCAAAGAGTTCATGCACAAACATGTATTCGCATGGGAAACACTTGAAAAAATTAAATACTAGGATCAACTCTTATTGAGAAGTCTTTTTGCACATCAAAAGAAATTGTCAACAAAGTGAAAAGAAGCCACAAATTTGGAAAAAAAAAATCCTAACCAATAGGCACTTGAACAAAGGTATGCTCTCTAGATTATATAAAGAACAAAGATAAATTAGGGCCCTCATATTTAAAGACCCAATCCAGAAATGGGCATCTGAGATGAATACACACTTCTCAGAGGATGAAATTAAAGAAAAGAATAAATATATGAAAAAATGCTGCACATCGGTAGCCATCCATGAAATGCAAGTTAAAACAACACTGAGATACCATCTCACTCCAGAAAGAATGGCTGTCATAAAGAAATCAACCAACAACAAATGTTGGAGAGGTTGTAGGGAAAAGGGAACACTTCTCCACTGCTGGTGGGAATGTAGGCTGCTACAATCATTGTGGAGATCAGTGTGGAGACTCCTCCAAAAACTGACTGGAAATCCCATTCAAGTCGGCTTGAATTCCCTACTGGGAATTTTCCTGGAGGAACTGAATACTTCATATCATACTAATATATGTGTACTTATGTTTATAGCAGCACAATTTGTGATGGCCAAATCTTGGAAACAAACAAGCTGCCCGTCACATGAGGAATGGTTGAAAAATATGTGGTATTTCTATACAATGGAGCATTCTTCAACTATGAAGAATGATAAACTTGAAGTATTTATATTTAATTGGATGCTACTTGAACATATACTCATAAATGAAATAAACCAGACACACATGTGCAAATATCATGTAGTCTTCCTAGTGTAAGAAATCTAAAAAAGAAATACAAATAGAAGGGTATAACAACTAAAAGGAATTTAGTAAGATAGTTAGGGCAACCTGAACTGCATATGTTGCAGGGCACTAATCAGCTTCTCTTCTGGATGGTTAACAACCTAAGTTTGCAGCTCAAAAAATAGAGAAATGCAAGGGCTGCAAGGTCAGCAAACCTTTTGGCCTTAGCCTTTCAAGGTCAGTGAAGCCTCAGGAGATAGGAGAACTTGTATTGTAACATCATAGAACTCAGTTGTGCCCCAAATTTTCTGATCAAGAAGATTATGGAGCCACAGAGGAATGTGATTGATGACGTATGGTGTGCCTAAGGAGAGTCACATGCAGAGAAAACTTTCTCTCAGGCTTTCCCAGATAGCAAACTGGTCAGGCAATGGTTGTGACTCATCCACATGGCTTACACTGACAAAGAATCTACAGGGTGAGGTACAGGGTTACAGGATAATCCCTGACGGAACTTGACTGACCTCATCAAATAGAAAAGTTACATTTTTTGTTATATAGGTCTTGCTTTATCTCGGTCTTAACCATCCAGCAGAAAAGTATAAAAATGAGGTATATAAAATAAGGTCATAATAATAAGCTGAGCTGTAAATGGCTCTAGTCAACAATTTCTTCAGATAACCCACTATTAATGTGGACTGCTGGACTGTGTTGGATTGTTTCACTGAATTCAAGCACCTATAAGAACTGAATGACAATAGAATACTGATCTTTATGAACTAAACAAAAAAAAAGGGGATACAAAGGAAGAACCATTCTGTGTTTGTGTAATCAGTACAGTTAGGGTAAATATGCAGTACTTTCGCATAATTCTATGAAAAGAAAGATTTGCACTAATAATGTTTGGACAGGGTATCCTGTAGTATGGATAACCACCAGGAAGATAACAGTGTAAAAAGTATTAATTATTGAAACTGTACTATAATTCAGCTTTAAACAAAAGATATGTATACAACTACATTCTCTGAATTCATTGATTAGAGGCATCTGCTCTATAGTGTTTGTAGATGAGTATCATGTTTGCACCTTGTACAACATAAAGCCAATATGAAAACAATTGCAATGCATTAATTGTTGAATCTGTCCTACTAATTTGATTTGAAGCTGTCTCATTGTTATTTGTTCTTCAATAAAATAAAATAATATAAAATAAAATAAATTGAAAGAAAAGTTTTGATTTAGGGTCCCTTTGTAGTTTTAAGAATTATAAAGTACTGCAAATAGCTTTCCTTATGTGGATTGTGAATATTAGCAATTCCTATATTGAAAATTGAAACTCAGAAATTTAAAGAACATGAACTTGTCAACTTAAAATTAAGGTAGCAAACTCATTACATGTTGATACCCTGTAGAAGTGAAGTACAGAGATATCAAAAAAATTAAAAATTAAAAGGGAGAGTGCCACTACTTTAAAATCTCAGTTTTCTTAGTTTCTGGCTTAGCAGCAGACAGCTGGGCTGCCCCTACACTCAGTTCATCATAATCCCAGGTCTTGGAGCTACACAGGAGGTGATGTGGCCCCGCAGGGAGGTTCCCTCTAAGCTCTATTCCTCCAGTCTCCCGATCCTGGCCCACAGGTGCTCCAGCTGGGTTTCAGCTTCTTTCCGTGGTACTGCAGCAGAACTTGCCAGGTGCACAGTGTGTATGAGAACCCGCTGGCCCATCCCTGAGTGAAACCCCTTCTCTGGATAACTCTGCAGCATCATTCATCTGACAAACCTCGGCTCACTCTGTTCTGCAGGTGGCTTTTCCTAATGCTGACTCACACCATTTCACCAGAGAAAACTGCTGCTAGGAACATCACCACTTATTTCAAAATCTATGTCCTTTTGAAAGTTCTTGGGAGGCTGTCAAGCTCCCAGTGGTGGATGTAACTTTTCTAAAATTCTAATATTTGCCTGCAAGGTGAACTGTATGCCCAATTTTTTTCCTTGAACTGATAGGCTGGTTCATTCATTTTAGAGAAAATTTCTGCTTGATATTCAAATCTGAATAATGCTAGTTTGTCAGTTTTTGTTTCAGAAAAAAATGATGTTTCCTGATTTTAGAATAAGCAGTCATTTTAGTGTGCAATTCATCCAAGTGTTTTTTATTGAGAAAGCTTTGATAGTTAGCAGGAGGGCTTTATGTGCGCTTGCTAGTTACCACGGAGAATATTAAAAAAAAATATGCAAGCTATGAAGACAGATCCAGTTTATTGCTTCAGCAAGGTCATTAGTAGGCGAAACTGCATCTTTTTTGGAAATCCAGTTCCATCTCATGTTTTTAAATGAAATATACAGATGTTTTCCAAGGTAAAAAATCTAGCGTGAGAAGTAGCTCTATTTTATAGCTTTCACTTTTTTCTTTTCAATTTTTTAAAATTAATTAATTAATTAATTAATTAATTTTGTACAGTGTCTCACTACAGGTACTGAACCCAGATCTTTGTGCTTGCCAGGCAGGCACTTAGGCTGCCGAGCTGCCTCCCCAGCGCTATTTCACAGTATTCTAACGCTCTTAAGTTTCTGGCACCACAGGAGACAACCAGGCCCTCAGCAGCAGCACCTGCACGCTGTGCACACCCTGGAGTTGACTGCACCATGGCGAGAAGGTGTGGCATTGCCCCAGGAGGGAGGGCCTCCTGCTTCCCACTTAGTGGTGAACACAGTTTTTGGTGACGTATAGCGGTGTTCCTCACCACGGCTTTTACATCCTCATTGTACCTGTGTACACAGTGAAAGTGAGACTGAGACCACTGTGAGACCAAGGAACACTGTGGACCTTCGGGATGGAAAGTTCTGGTGGTTCTCCGATTACTCTTGGAGAAATTTCCCGTCTGTGGCTGAAGCCTCTGGCACCCAGCTCTGTCACTGTGCGCGTCTCGTCCCCAGCAGCACCCTTCTCAAGTGCTAGGAGGGCCTGATTTCCACCTCATCAGCCATGAGTACGCACCCACTGCTGTCTGTGAAGTGCATTTGCTACAGTCCCATCCCCAGTCTCTAGGGAGTTAACTGCCCAGGAAAGATCTGGGAAGTCTCCCATGAGAGTTCAAGTGATGTTTCCCTCTGTACATCCCTGAAAAGCTTTGGTGTATTGTGTTATGGAGCGAGATGTTTGTTCTTATCTTTTAACATAAGGAGTGAGTCTCTACTATCTAATGTCAAAGATACAGTATATTTTCAACAAGATAAAAACAGTTCTCCCACAAATATAGTGAGCACACACAAAAGATTTATTTACTTCAATAAAGGAAGCAGCATGATGGTAATTCTAGTTCAAAGGAGAAAATGAGAAAGCACACACACACACACACACACACACACATATATATTTACTAGAAAAAAAATGTTATAACAGAAAATTAGGTTCAAAACTGATTAGTGTCCTCCAGCACAATAAAATCTTAATCTTTGGAGCTATGTTTCCTACTGAACAGAAATAATTTGCAGTTCATCCATGCTCTACAAACTAAGATGTTTTACTATGTTCAGCTGTACCTTTATATGGATTGTAATCAAGACAGCTAAAAAGTCAAACACAGTTACCCTCACCTAAAGCAAAAATTGACCTTCAAGGGTACTTCAAAGGGAATGCTGCTGTCTTTTTATTTCTATTATTTGGATTGTTTTTCTTAAATTGGTAATAAAAGTTGCAGAGAAGGATACTTGAAGGGAGATCTTTCGATGCTCTGAATAGGTAATTTGTTAAATATTTATTAAACTTCTATTTTGTGCATCATAGAAAGAGATTTATATAGTGCTTTATTTTACTTCCGCAGAAAATACGTGAAGTAAATAGTTTTATTTTCTATTTTACAGGGAAGAGAATAAGGAGACAGATAGAATAATTTGCACAAAGGGACACAGCTAGTAAGTTGTAGAACAAAGACTAGGATATTGCAACACACTCTCAGTCAACGTGGTACCCTGGTACCTATATTGCTGTACTTTTGGCTGCTTGTTCTCAATGTAGGAGAGATTTCTGCAAATGTTGTTCTTTTACCTCTGGGGGAAAAAACTTGGATCATTTATTTTATAAAATACAATTTTTCAATTAAAAAATATTCTAAAATCATTGAAGTCCTTCAAAACATCACCAGCGAGACACCAGTGCAGCCACCATCTCGGTAAATTTCCTTGCAACTGTTTTTAATATCTAAATTTCTTCCTATGTGTTGCAAATTATATGCGCAACTAAAATATGGAAGTACCATTACTTCACAGGAGTAAGCCAGGATATGTTTCTTAGATTCCCTTCTATTAGTTGTTTGATATTAAATAGTATAAGTAATACAATGGGCATCTCTTGACAAAAGCACCGTTTAATTCTTCTTCCAACTTGGAATAGGTGCTGTCACTATCTACACTTTTAGTTGAGAAGGGCAAATCAGCTGACCCAAGCATGCAGTGCTGGGATGAGGCTTTAGAATTAAAATCTAGATTTTTCATCCCCTGAAGAAGCAAGAACCTGGGTTTAGATTTGTCTCCTCCCTACAGCATTCTAGGGGGTCAGAAAGAGAGGCCATGCAGAGGTCTGGGATTTGCTTTCATGTCTACATCCGCTTTTAAAGTCACAGATGCTGTCATGCTCCACTGGACTTTGATTCTGTGGGCCAAGAATCATTCTCTGCCCTCTCACATTGGGTATATCTGCATCAACTTTGCTTTGCTAAGGCAATAAAACATGCCTCGCAAGGCGGTGCTTCATAAATATGTTCGCCATATGCTACCACTTGCAATCCACAGGTGTGTTTTATTAGAGTATTAGTCCTGAACAGACACAAAGCCTCAGCCTGTCCAACACTGAAAAACTTTTTTTCACAAGAAGCAGGGTTTGTTTGTTTATTAGATCAAAAGGGAAATTATCTCCAGTTTTGACATATACAACATATGGAGTTCCACAGCACCACCAGGCAAAACAAGAGCCCGACCGCAGCTGTTAACACACCAAACTTCATGGAATGCTCTAGATTCCAGGAGTGTTCAAATCTTCTTTAGTGCAAATGAGATGTTAAAATGGGTTAAACTTAAGAGCATGCTTGTAAATCTTGTATGTTTTATTCTCCGGCGATGGAGAGCAGACAAGGTCTATATCTTAACCTTAACACACCCTTTAAGAGTCTGCATTCTTATGCCAAGAACTCCTGACAATCTTGGAAAATGTAGTTTCCCTATGTGGATCATCTGAAACCGTATTCCATAGTCTTTGCCATTTTGACGTCTACTTTTTAATTTATTTTTTCACCATTGTTTCACTAGCATTACATTACTGAGGAAAGTAAACAGGAATATGTTTTGCAAAGGCCTCGTGTATCTGCTTTTAAAAGAGCTCTTGAGGTCAGGAAGGTTCCTTTTAATAGTATAAAATATACACAATCTTGCACTTATTAAAGACACATACACACAAAACCGTTATAAAACCGTTATCATCAGCATCAACAATTCATTTTTCCAACTAGTCTTCAACACAAATGTTCATTATTTAAAAATTGCTTTTCATGCAGAAGCAATATAAAACTTTACACAATTAGTGGCAAACTCTGCCATCCATCCTCAAGGGATTTGTGTAATCATGAAATTATTTCCAATAGTTTATGGCATTTTGTACCTGGCTAAGTGGAATAAATTTTATATTTTGATTCTGGGAGCTATAGGAGACAGAAAAGAGTCTTGTAAGTATTTCTCAGCATACTTTGAAGCTGTTGTCAGAATCAGTGTAGAAAGGAAAAATGTTGTGACTCTAGGATTGGAAATGGCCAAGTGCTGGTGATGTCAACGTGTGCTCAACGTGCACACAAACCAGATCCTCTCAGGATAAGGGCAGGAGAGCTGATTCCCAGGAGGCCTTGGAAGTGACACCAAGTCCTGATGTGGTTGCTGGGCTATGGGATGAGGTGCTGGCAAGCTAGAAAGCAAGACTGAAAAACAGCAAAGGGAAGGTGTTCTTGGGCTTGTAGCCCCGTGCATGAGGCCTGCCTGTAGAGAAACAAGTCACAAAGTCCACACCAAGCAAGGGCTTCTTCCAGCTGTTCATCCTCAGCTACATTGACTCTGGTGCTCTCAAAATCAGGGCATAAAAGTTGCCTAAAGAGCTCAGAGCTTACAGGGAGGGCACAAGTAACCCCAACAGAAGTGTTTACATCCCAGAATAGAAGCTATACTTCAAATGGTAGAATTTGTGGCTAAATCCTCCATGCTTTCCTCTTACAAGACAAATGGAGGTTCCCTCAACAAATGAATGAGGATTTCCTTAAGAAACGTCTGCAATTCAAGGATTGACATCATGTGGTAATATTTGGCTTATAGGTTCTAGGGCTTGGATGCTGTAGGTGGCAGAAGAAGAGGAAAAAGTGATGAAAGTTGCCCTTCCTCAGCCCTCTGGTTCTTCCTGAATGGAGAATCCTGTCCTTCTGTGGACTGGCCTCTACTCAGTCACAGTCCTGGATCTCCCATCTCACAAGCGAGGTAGAACCCATTCTGAGTTTCACTCTGCCCTCCCTCTTGCTGTTCCAGTACTGAGACTGTGGGACGACACCCTGGCTCTGCACACCAAGGTTCCACAAAAAGTCACTAAGTCATGCTCCCCAGGCTTACTCTGGATCTGAGACTCATCCTACTACCTGGGAGGAGTGACGTATGATGAAATGAGGTCATATTGAGAAGTACTTAGAGCAGCACCCAAACATTTGAAGGATTAAACACTGTAAATGTAACCAGTACAGTAGCTGCTCCTCAGCAAACCGACTTAATATAGTATAGCATGTAACATAATGCGAGGTAAAGGATTTTCTAGGTGCTACCACAATGGCCGCCTGGGGAAGCAGGGCTTGACACATACAGAATGGCTCTCTGTGAGCCTTAAAGCCTGAGGATCCATTCAAATGTCCAAGGCCTGGAGCTCCACTGTAGTCCAGCGAGTCTATATTAGAATAGTGAAGATGAACATTGGATTCCTGAAAGAATGAGAGAGGAAGATGCAGGGATTATTGTATAAACGGTAGCTCCAAGAGGCAAAGGGCAGACTTCCTGCTTTTTTTCTCTTTTATTTCTCAGCCTGTAAGACTATTGGCTGGTGCTGCCATATCTGGAATGGGTCTGTTCTCTTCAGTGGCTGGACCACCTGTCAGTCATCCACAGACACATCCAGAACTGTGGTCCACTAATCCACTAGGCAGATGACGCTGGGATTAAGCATTATGTTGCCTGCAATTTTTAGAAGAGATAAGATGAAAGGCATTCAGCACAGTGTCTGGAATATAAAAAGCATTTAATAAATACAATTTTGTTAATACTGTCACCTAAAGGAAGACAAAGGTTTTATTTTCATATTTTGCTGTATTTTTAGTTTGAAGAAAATTTCTTTTTCTTCTCCCCTCTGGAGGCCTCTAAAGATGAAGGCAATTCTACTCTTTTACTCTTCTCTTACTAGAGAGAACACACTAATTTCAGAAAGTAATCCTGAAAATCCTTTGCTCCCTCTATGAAGCCTCAGACAGTGAGTAAACAGAGTCTCAGATAATGCTAGTGTGGAGATAAACACCTGCATTCTCTGATGGCTGCTTTGGCTTTATTTTGGGCTAGACAGGGATTGAGGCTTTCAGGAATACAGAGTCAGTGTGAGAGGTCTGTTGGTCTGTCCTGGCTGCTGTAGTAGAGCCTACATGCTATGTGGCTTGCTACGCAGTAGCTGATCTTCCTGGAGGTAATATTCAAGGTCAAAATGCTTATAGGCTGGATTTGGGGTGGCCTCTCATGCTGACTTCTCTTTCTGGCCCCTCAGTGGTACAGGGGCAAGTTGGGTATCTCTTACTCTTCTCACAAGAACATCATTTTCTCATATTAAATTCTGCCCTCAGCCCCACTTAACCTCAGTTTTCTGAAGCCCATGTTCAAGTCTACTCACCTCATAGTTTGGGGTCTAAAAATATGACTTGGAGGGAGTAAGATGTAGCCCCAGAGAAACATGGGACTCATTAAAGAAATTACTTGGGAAGATACTTGGAAGGGGAAGTTGGGTCAAATGGAGTTACAGTACTTTTTTTTTTTTTTTTTCTGATTTCCACAGTGGTTGTACCAGTTCACATTTCCTTCAATAGCGCAGAAAGGTTCCTGTCTCCCATACCCTCCAAAACATTTATTATTATTTGCCTTCTTGAAGAGAACCATTGTTTCTGGGATAAGGTGGGATCTCTGTGATATTTATGCAGTTGAGGATGACTCTGTTCCAGAAGAAGCTCGATTTGAGCCAGTTGTAGGAAAGTGGATGGACCTTGAGATAGATTTTCATGTTAAGGGAAATGAATCAGACACATTAGTTCAAGTATCACACAATTTCTTTCATACAAAAAATCCCCAAAGTATAAATAAATAAGAACAAAATAAAGGACTGACAATAGGAAACAGGAGGTAGGCCTTTTGCAAAAGGAAAAGAGACCAAAATTTGGAAGGGGGAGATGGAGATGGGAAAAGATGTAAAAAGAATTAAGCTGTGTAATGTAGATGCACCAATTGTGTGTGATAGATATAATCAATATGTACCATGAACATGACTAATAAGGAAAAGAAATAGCCACTTGATGCAGATCTGGCAAGCACATTCTGTGCCACTGTGCTCTCAAAATTGAGAGGAAACAGACAAAGATGCATTTCATCTTCCTCAGAAAGATTTTCTATTACTCCTCTGCCTTCCTTATCTCCACCTATCATGCACACCTGCAGCACCTGACATTCTTGCAGCCTTTTGCTTGCATTATTAATTATCATTGAATAGATGCAGGTCGTCTGGGCAGTCTAACCTAGGCCCTAGTCCTGTGAGCATCACTCACTGCCCATCACAGAGATTGGCACACAGAATATGTCCCCAGTTAAATTTAATTGCATCTCTGTCACAGGGCCTTTGCACCTGATTATCTTTACTTGGAACATTGTGCATATCTATAAGACTAATACAATCTTACTTTTTCCGGGCTTTTCTCACCAAAACATTTCAAACTCTCCTGTATTTTCTACATAAAAATTTCTGAAAGCTAATCTGGTGCCATTTGTCTCTAGGTTCATCACTACCTGTCTCCTGCTTTAGAAATTCAGGCTTGAAGAGGGCAGGATGTTTGTCTATGTTTTCATTACTATTCTTTCTCCAACTACAGAACCTGGCATAGAGAACTTATTGAAAATTATAAATGAATCAATGAAGGGCCAGTGGATTGATTCAATGAACTAGTGAAAACTGTCATAAAGTTTAACTCTTGCAGAAAGCGGTGTCTTAGGAGTAAAATCAGAAAACAGCTTTATTGTCTTTCCAGGAATTTGTCTTTTCCACTTTCTTGGATCCTTGCTGGGATTCCTTAGGTTATAAGGGGACTTTTCCTCAGAGTTGGGCACAGGTTTCTGGCTGCTGTACTTTTCTGTTACCCTGACACCAATACCAATGTCCTCCGAATTTCCCTGAGACATTCCTGTGGGTGAGGACCAGGATGCCCGGTCACAGAAGCAACTCATTCATACTTGCCCAATGCATGCTGAGGCTTAGTAAAAGCAAGAAACATCTTCCAAGACATCATACTTCAAATGATATAATTTCCTTGCTTAAATACAAGGCTATATGACTCTATCCTCTGCCACTTTTAGAAGGATTTATGGAGGTAATTGCTTTCCCTCAAATTCATGTGTCATGAGGTTCCATGTGAAAACATAATGCCAAAATCACCAGGATACTTACTGTGGTAAACTGTGGAGTTCTCCAAAGAATGAGCTTGAGTTTAAAAAAAATAAGAACAAAAAATACATTAGAATAAAGTCTTTCTAATTTTAACCTTGTCCCAGGCACCAATTTCTCATTTAATTAAGAAACACAAAGGGAGATAGATTTAACTCCACACATGAGAAAATTGATGTTCCAAGTGACTCATGCAACATCATAGACGAAGTGAATGGGAGTTTCAGCTCTCATCTAGATCTTTTTGGCCCCAAAACCCTTCTTTATCAATGTTTCTGAAAGCATCATCTTGTTCCTATGTTCTATGTGATACGTTAAATAAGAGAAATTATTTGATTCAATAAACCTATCAATTGTGTCTTCAAAATCTTGGAAGAACAGAACACTAATTTCTTATGGAAAACAAGAGGCATGAAGTTGTTTTAAAATGTTAGTAATCTCCATATGAGATGTATAACTTCCTAAATAGAGACAAAATCTATGAAGAGTAGAGCTGGAAAATACCTGTAAAGGTCCTTGACAATGTCTACATTTTAGAGTTGACAAAACTAAAGGTTATGGTGTAGCATGACTTTCCTAGCATCACCCAGATAAGTTGTAGAAGAGCTGGTCCTGTGTGTTTACTTGACAGAAAAGAGAAAGACTGAAGTTGCTGGAAATGAACAGGGTTGAAATGATTATTGATCAAACTTTTAAAAAAAGGCAATTATACTTAGTTAGGTCTACCGCTGGAGTTTAATGCTTTTACCATAATATGGCAGAGATGGATACATATAGTTTTAGTTTCACTCTACACATTTGATTTTTTTTTTTTTTTTTTGTCAGAACCGGGGATTAGAATCATGCCCCTGCACTTGCTAGGGAAGCACTTATTCCACTGAGCCATCTCTCTGGCCTAATATTTTTTGAAATTATGTAAAATAAAGATTTATTTGATCACCATTCATGACAAGGTAATTTATGAGCTGGTTATAAATTTGTAGGGTTTTCTTAAAGAAAGATATGTGGACATGGTTGGGTAGTTTTATGGACTCAATAGTAGATACTTGGCATTTGCCATTGTGTCCTATATTACCTGACATCTTCATTGGGGAAATTTATAATCTGTTCTGTCAATAAACACAGCTAGTCCTGTGAGTTAAAATGGAAGGACAAATAAATGTTTTGCATGTGTTACTTATTGAGTTTAACAAGACTACTTATCAGTCACGGGGACCCTCTTATAGTAGATGACTAAATAATGGTATTTGCTTCCTCTATTTTAGATTATATTGAAAATGACTCACGTACCCTACTTTAGATTATGTTGAAAATAACTCTACACATATTCTAAGATCTAGGATTCATTTATGGGAAATTAAACTAGAGAGAAAATCTGAAAAAAAAAGCCTGGTTAGGGACTTTAAATTTGTAATTCCATTCAACAATCACTACAACTCTGGGAATTACAGCTTGAATTTCATAAATGAGAAAATTAAAAGCTTAACCAAGGGGTGAAATGTTTTTCTAAGGTCATTTAGTAGAATCAAGCTTTGAATCCAGATCTCTTGTTCCGAAGTAAATATTTCATTTAAGCTGCCTCAGTAAAATACATATGAAAGTGTTATAGATAGCAACAAACAGGGAGAGGGATTACTGAATTCCTGCAATATTCTTAGATTCATATTGGAAGTCGTCCTCACAGATTACGCCATTCAATATTCGCAACTCCTAGGAAAGTTTCCTCCACACTTATTATTCATTACTTTCTATCAGATTTCATTATAGTTCTTTACTTTTCTAAGGTAGAAAACAGAAAACTGTTGAAATAATGAAATGCATGTAATATAAATCTGCAATGTCAGAAAATTGGAATTGTCTCATTGGATGTGAAAGAATGGGTGATGAAGACAGCTAGAAGTAGAGGATTTTGTAATACCTAGGCCAAAAGTTTATGTGAAGGTTGTCCTTGGATATATTATGAAAGAACGAGCTAGAAGAAAATCAACAAGGGTCAGCATGTCTTGTCTGTACAGAACAAGTTATGGCTGATGACCTTTGTTTAATATATTTTTCTCTTTTAGTAAACATGATATGAGAATTAAGAGAGAATTGAATATTCTGCTATTTTATTTAGAGATAAAAATTTCAAATAAAAACTCTCAAAACCACAGGCATTTTAGGAAGAATATCTTATATAGTAGACTTTGTATCATTTTATTTTGATAGAAACAGAATGAGTAGAAGAAATAAAATTGTCAGCAGAACATTTCTAAAGGCCTTTTTTTAAAGGAGTAGGAAAACTAAGTGATATCATAGGATGGAAAGTGAAGATAGTTTCCAGAAAATGTTAGCCTTGAGTCAGAAGACTGACTTTAAGTTTTTGTTGCCTAAAATACCCATAAAAACATATAAACATCCATTGGATTTCTAGTTTTTAAGTGTCATGAAGTGGGTACGTCTGCTTATGTACACGCAGAGAAAAGATTTAATGTATTAATTTTTTTTCTACTTAGATTCTTCTGTATTTCCTTTATCAAATTAGTTTTGCCTTAAGAGAAATTCATTCTAATTGATTTTGGCCAGATAAGCAGAGCTCTTTGAAGTTTTCAACCACTGCCAAAATTTAAGCCACTTTCTCCCACAGTTTCCAAGCAATATTTCCAAACTGAGGCGCTTTGCAAACACTGCTCTGCACCCTCTAGGCTGCAGGTCCCTGGATGCTCCTTCTGCTCAGGGCTCCAGCCTCCTCCAGTCCTAGTCACCACCCAGTTCGCCAAGGCCCCTTCCCCTCTTCCCCTACTGCTTGAGAGCCACGCTCAGCTCCCTTTCAAGTTGGCCTTTTGTGTACTTGGCTCCGATTGCTCCAGACTCCGTTTTCACCCCTTGTTGGGCATTACTGGCTCACTGTGTTCTCTGGCTACATTCCTACCCCTGAAGCCATCACGAGCCAGTCACACTCTGCAGTCACTCATCCTGTGCAGTTGACAGAGGGACTGAGGCCCAGATGGCTGATGTAGCTCTAGGTCTGAGTGAACAACACCTTCCCTTGGCTAAGAATCTTCTCTCTGGAGGAGCCTCACACTCTCTGGAAAATGGAAGACTAAGAACCATCTTCTGTAGAGTGATTTTTACTGCCAATGGTAGAGCTGTGTTCCATGGCCTGAGAATGAACATTTTTAAGCACTAATGTGAGGGCTGAGAATTACCCAACTATGAATCAGCTTGACTGACAGCATAAACACTAGGAAAGAAGGACGGACCCCAAATATGGAGGCTGGACTGTGGGGATCTCTCTAGTGAATGTTTTGTTCCACCCGTTCAAAGTGGTTTGAGCACTTGTTTGTACATGATATTGTGAACATGAAGGGGTTTTGTTTGATGTGTGTGTGTGTGTGTGTGTGTGTGTATGAATTGTGTACACTGTGTCAGCTGTAGCTGTGACTTGGTGTTCTGAAAATTAGAAATGTTCTCTGAAGCACATGGTCCCTAGATTTACTGTGTACTATGATTTAGTTTTTAAATGCCAGCTTTTTTTTAAAGCTGCAGAATGCACAAATTTAGTAACAGTTATTTAGAGAAATATCCACATGAAGAAATAATTCCTAGTGGGAGCTACAACACAGGCACAAGCTTGACATATTAAGTAGTCTGTGGTTTCTTGTTGCTATAGGTATATAATCTCAAAACATATTTTCTTAAAGTTTAGAAAACTTTGGGCCAAGATGAGGAGTACTGTAGAGCCCCAGTCTTCACAGATTCTCAGGCCTCTTCTCTGCTTCATCAAATGAAAGTTCAGGAGCCCCCTGCAGTCTCTCCTTTCTGCCCTCAGGAGCAAGAGCAGCTGCAGAATTCAGACAAAGATGGACTCCAGTGTTCACTGGAGCATTAAGGCAGTAGTAATGGGAAATGATTTGCTTGGAGAAGAACATGTGGCTGGGTGAGAATCTGATACAGTAAGGAAAAGTTCCACGCACAGGAGGGATCACAGCAGCAGATTCAAGACAAAGCAATGGAAGCGGCCGGGATGGGATGGTGCAGTGTTGGAAGGCCAGGACAAGCGCGGGCGCTGACAGCTGTGTGCACAGAAGGGGCTGGCATGGTGGCCCAGAGGCGCGCTGTCTGTGCGCTTGGCTGTGCTGCCTGGGGAGATGGCACCCTGCAGTGGAAAACCATGCTAGCAGCAGCGAGCGCTACCATGCTGAGCTCTGAGTCTTAATTACCAATTTAGTATGTTCACGTAATTCCTTGCCAGCAGAGTCACTGCCAATAAAGCTCTGGTGTCAGATATCAGATAGAAAAAGAGAATGCAGTTTTATAAAAACAAGTTTTTTACACGTTTGGGGCTCTGCAATCATATTTTGATTGAAATATTCCCTATGATAAGACTCATTTGAAACTCACCTGCTAGGCTTTCTGTGATTATACAAGATACTGATGTTTAGGACCAGTGGCACTGACAGGTTTTTTCTTTTTTATCATCTTGAGTTTAGAACAATATGGTTGGTTTTGTTTGTTTTTCCCCTTGTGGTACGAGGGTTGGAAATTGTGAGGTTGTGCCTGCAGGGCAGACACTCATACCACTGAGCAATCTCCCCAGCCCTGGCTTTGTTTTAACAACTCTATTGACTTAGTTTGAGCCTATATCCAGTGCAAAGGGCAAAAAAATCACCAGAGGAATGCAGGGTCAGTTAATCTTAATCTTCAGGTGGACTGGATTAGGAGACTCCTGGATTCAGCTCATGGGGCACTATATTTATAAGACGGTTCATTCACTGGACTTGTGGCTGAATCTCCTAATACGGGTGGGCCCAGTTCCATGGGGTGGCTCCCTTAGTAGATTATCTGTCACAGTGGAAATTGTCCTTTCCACACATGGCCCATCTACTCCTTAAGTTCCTTCTTTGCCAGAGAATTCAAGTCAGTCACTAGGTCACTTCGAATAAAAGAGGCTGGATTCATGCCAATCAGCCAAAAGTCTGAGCACAGTACTGTCCAGCTCAGTTGGCACAGCTTCTCCAAATTTATGATTCTGATTCCCACTTTCTAAATTAGCATCTGCCCTGTCACTCTGTACCCATCTGTATAGTTAGACCTCCTAGATCTACTTTGATCAGGGTGCTCACTCTTTGACTCTCTTATGAGATAAAACAGGCTGGCAAGATAGCTCAATGGACTAAGCATCTGCTTAGGCAAGTGAAGGGACCAGGGTTTGGTCCTTGACACAACATGCTACACTAGCAACAGGGCATGCTGAACCAGCCATTGAATTCAGGAATGGTGGTGCACTCCAGTAATCCTGAAGGCTGAAAACAGGAGGATCACTAGGAATCTAAGCTGCATAGGGAGACCTTGTACCAAATATGTAAAATAAAATAAGAGTATTACTCATTGATGCTGGTGTTTAGCCAGATCTACAACTTCGGGGCAAAATGGAGAAATGACTCAATTACTGTTGCTCACGCCTGCAGTATCTGTGTGATTAAGATGGTAAATAGCAGAAAAGGATGCTGCCTGTTTCTATTTTAAGTTCTGCTATGTTATGTTCTTCTTATGTTTTATGAGTGCTGTCACCAGATTTAAATATTATACAGATCATAATTAGTGATTTTCTTGCACCCTGAGACTTTCTTAGCAAAAGGTATCATCTTGCAAAATGAACAGTGAATGATGCTATAGGTCATCTCCTCTACGATTAGGACATGTACAGATGCATTGGTGTGTTTTCGGTTTTGTGTATTTAAACAGCTTGTTTTCAAGCTATGAGTGATAGCTGTAAGGGAACCATTACTGTCAGACCATCTCAGGCCTGTGTAGGAAGGAAATGAGCATTAATAAATGGTAATTGATCCTTACTGGTACAAGGAGGGAATGGGGCACTTGACCTACAGAGTGCTTAATGGAAAGGGGAAGCAACTCACCCTACTGTCCTAGACAAGCATGAGTCTCCTTCTGGTCTGTTTTCCACTCCATTTTAAGTGGAAAGAGGAACCCTACAGCTTAAAAACAAAGTGAAAGAAAACTCAATTCAAGTGTGATTTCAGATAAGTTGTAATACTGGACTTTTAGGTGATGCACCGTGGAATTATAGTTACTAGGTGTTTCCAGGTTGAACGAACACTCTTGCTTACTACGTAATGGATTACATTCATTTAAAGTTAGATTTTTTTAAACAGGGAAAACCTGTCTTCATCCCCAACTCAGAAAGGCTCTTCCATAACCAAAGAGGACCTGGCTATAAATAGAGTCATGATGTTGTTGGAGCTGAGGAGGTTTCATCCCATTAGAAACTTCACTCAGAAATGTAGAGGAGTGCTTAATAATGAATGAATGTGATTTAAGGCCGCTTTATGCTGATGACACTTTTCCTATAAATATTACAAGGACGTTTAAATTTTTATCTCCCGTAATTCTAATGAATGAATTTTCCTGACCCTTACTGAAAATGATACCTGTAACATCTGCAATTTACTGATGATTGCTTAGATGATTAAAGAGACTTGGGTTTCAAAATATTTTCATTTCATTCATAGATTCCTGTAATGCATTTGAAACCAAAGTTTAAGGAAGCTGCGTATGCTTCCAGCATTAACCATGGGGAGAATGTTGTTTCTTCAACAGCTAACTTCCTTAACACACTAAAAGCCCAACCCAGGTGCAAAGGTGGGTGGATAGATGAGGTCACTTCTCTGTGGATGGTATGTTAGGAAAAAAACACAAAGGAAAACACTCATGCATGCTCCTCTCTGTTTTGAAAAGGGTATGCTCAACCCAATTGTATTTGCAGTAAACTAAAGTCATCCTCTAGCATTCCAGCAGAAAGACCCAAGAAGTAGGAATCAAGTGTCTGGTTGTAAGTAACACAATTTAACATCTATTAAACACATGAGAGAATAGCTAGAATTCTCAAAATTTCTAGGTAGGTATACCTTAACTCTTCCAGTGGGAAAGAATTAGTACTTCTTCAATTAATTGTTTGTTTATTATGACTGAAAGCCCTCTAGTTGCTAAGCTTATATATCATATGCAAGACATGTAGCAATTGTATCAGTTCATCCAATCATAATTTCTCTAAGGCTCTATGATCCATTGCCTGTCTTGGAAATAAATGCCTTTTTAATAAAGATCTCCACAAAGTTCATAAGAATATGGGCAACTGATGGGAATTGCATGGGAAGACATGAACCTGGAGGCTTTCTAGACTTGATGTTGGATGGAATTTTAAAGGGTGAGAACTTTCTTTACTTATGAAAGGAAATGATTTCAGGCCAGGCCAGAGTATTTGAAGCTCCTGTAAGTAGGGAATGAACTCTGACTGCCCCGCAGACTTGGGCGTTGGCAGTTGCCCCACACGTGCTCCCGGTTTCATTGGTCACTTCAGGCTGTGTGCCTCCTGGTCCACCATCCTGACCCTGTCACCCTCTTTCCTTCCGGTCCCCATCATCCCCACTATCACTGTAGCCTCTGTGCTTTTGGCTTTGCCTTCCTCCACCTGAGGAATTATAGCTCTCCAAGAGAGATTCCAGAGACAACACCCCTTTCCCACCCCTCTCTTTTCTTTTGATGCCACTCATGCCTGCATAAAAGCAGTTCTTCATGCACTGCTCAGTGTGCCTTTGCCTACAATGTGTGGTGTCCACTCAACACTCATCTTTTGTGTGAAAAATGGATCCAAACATCACTTTCAAACACTCATGTTTCCTCATCACCCTGCTCTTTCCTGTGGCTTCTTGTACACCTGGACCACCTCACAGCCATCCCTTAGGCTCAGCTTCTGTGTGTCCCTTCCCATGGGAGGCAGTCTTTCCTTCTTTGTGCATCAGTTAGGAGCTACTCTGTGGCCACATAATACAGTTCTTTTCTTTATCCTCACAAGTGTTATACAGTAATAGTCAAGTCTTTGTATGTGTACCTTACTAGGGGAACACATCCTAAGGGCAGGGACTAAATTTTTGCTTTGCATAAAATGATCCTAGCATAATGATTGCATATGGCAGACTATCAATGAATGAGTTACTTAATGAGCTACTTCTTCCTGGAAGTACAGCATGTTCACTACTCTTGTAATATACACTGGCATCGATGTCTTATGGAAAAGCCATTTATCTTAAAGTTGTCTTTTTAATTTTGGCATATGCATTGCCTAAGAAATTCTCTAGCTCATACAGACTCTCTGATTCATAAATACTTGCTGCTTGAATTTGTGAAAGATCCTAGTGTTATGGGTTAAATCAGATCTTAACCCATGGATGTGGTTTTATTTGGAAATAATTTTTTTTTAAATTAAGAAGATAAAATTATTATCAAGAAGAACTCATTAGGGTAGCCCTAATCTTGGCATTATAAACAAGTGAACATTTGGACAAGGAGAGTGCCACATAGGGAAAAAGCACAGTGAAAGATTGGAGCTAGGGTGGCACGAACAAAGTCAGTGAAAAGAAAGACAGGGAACAGACTTTTCCACACAACCTCAGGAAGATCCATTCTTGCCAACATCTCAATCCTTGGCTTCTGACTTAGATACCTGTGAGACAGTGAACATTCAGATCCGTGGTTCTCTGGCATCTCCACATCACTAGCCAGTTTGGGCTGAGCTTCTGAGGTTTTTACCCTGCCCTTGTGCAGTGCTTCAAGGGCTGCTTGCGAGGATCGTGCTGGAAGTCAAAGCAGCAGGCTGAGGTTCCCCATCAGTTGGGACTAGAGAGGAGCCCAGTGCAGCCGCGAAGCACAAGTGCAGAGTGGCGCGGTCGAGTCAGCCTCACAGTGCCCATAGGATTCTCCAGCTTGCTCTCTGGCATAGATGTGCTCACACAGCATCCTCAGGACCTCGGCTCGCACCCCAGGAGGTGGCAAGGAAGTGCTGCCCTGTGCTCCTGCTGCCCTTCTGGCCCCTGTGGGGCTGTGCCATCTCTTGCTGTGCCACTTCTCTCCCTGCATATTGTCCACTGATGGTCCCTAGGCAGGGGCAGCCAACAAGGAGGCCCTGGTTCATTTTCTCAAGAGATTCTTCTCATCAATAATGTTTAATTATGGGATCACAGCTTGTTATCATTTTGTTTGTCTCCCTTCTGGACTTCCAGAATTCACTGGTCATGTTTGCCACACTTTCCACTTTTATTTAAGCAAAGAAGTCTCTTTCCTCTCATTACCCTCCCCAGATTTTCACATTCCTTCGATCTCTACCTGGCCTTCAAGTATTGCCCCCAATCCCACACAGTGGAGCTCAAACATGACTCAGGCTAGTTAAATGCGTCCAGAGTAAGTACTCATTTGTTATCTAGCTGAGCAGTTTGCCCTATTGAATTTCAAGTAAATTAAAGCCCCAGCACAATTACAGACTGGACATAGCCTTGGATGATTGATTGTTTTTTGAGGGGGCAAAGAGGAAAGGTTGTTTAAAAAAAAACAGGCTAATGTATACAGATGATGAAATATTGCAGATATAAGTTTTTAAATTTAGCAATAATTGAAACAAAATGCAACGAAGATGTTTGAATGGAGC
This sequence comes from Ctenomys sociabilis, assembly GCA_004027165.1. Lineage (NCBI taxonomy): Eukaryota > Metazoa > Chordata > Mammalia > Rodentia > Ctenomyidae > Ctenomys > Ctenomys sociabilis. Next base: position 13,934 of record PVKA01016865.1, on the reverse strand, counting down.
ATAGGCAGAATAAGTGAGTGGTAGGACTTCCTTGCATTTAGAGTTATCAGCTAGAACACAACCTAAGTGGATATGGATGTGTTTGAAAAAATCTATACGCTCCTTGCACAATGGTATGTTTGAGAGGCTGCTAAGTGCTCGCATTAATACATCCTGAAGTACTTTCTAATCAAACATATTATTGCATCACTTCCCCTTCCCACTGTGAATTGGAAAGTTTCCTCATATGTTAGTGGTTCTTAAAATCGCATATTAAGTCCCCTTTGCAATTCTAATTCATCGCCTACCGATATTCTCCAACATTGATTATGCTTGCCAGGCCCTGTGGCCTACCCTAGTGTGGCATTCCAACGTGGTAGGGAGGAGAGGCTGCATCCCTGTCCGCACTTTGCACAGTAGGAAGTGGGGCGCACACACCGAGACCAGAGGCTCTTGGCGTCCGCACTGGAGGTGAGGACAGTCAGAGCGATGACAAAAGGAAATGTTTTCTCTCTGGAAGCTCAAAACATTTTGGTGCAGCCAACTTGGAGGCGTGTCCAGCATCTGGCCATAGTGACTTGTGGCTGAAACGATACACCGGTGTGTACATTACACATAAATTGTGCCTAGTATCATGTGCATTGTTGATGGTGAAACTTGAAACTACATGAAACTTATCTGGTTTCAGGCTTGGTTTCCAAAGCGAGACTCAGACAATAGTTGTAGACTGTTCAGAAAAACCTGGATGAGTTTGTATAATTTTCTCAGCTTAAGCTCCAGTAATGTTAATGATCCTATCTAGCTGCGAATTAAAACCATGAAGCAGACAAGATAAATGATTGTGAATATCCAGGCAAAACTTTACCAGGGCCAAAGACACATTAAAACAGGGGGAGCTGGGGACACAGTATTTCCTAGAGAGTAAGGAAGGATGCAAGTGCAGGCTTTTCTCCTAGACTTGCACTTTGAAGTTTTCTACTATTTCACCTAGACTCAATAAAAGGTCATGTTCTCTTGGCTTTGCTAATTACTATTGACTGAGTCTGTTTTTCTTGTTCCTCAAATACTTTATTTCCCTCTATTCTAAAAGCATACATATTTTTTGGTATCTTTATTTCTTGCTTGTACCCCCATTTGCTACCTCTGAAACCTTTCTTTAGGGTCCACATCTGTAATGCACAGAGACCACCCTGACTGCATGGAGTTAGTACAGGTACAGAGCCCATCTCCATCCTTTGTCTCTCGCCCTCCGTTGCCTCCATACCCCTGTCCTCCATCACTTGATCCCCATCCTACTTGCAAAATTCTATCCCCTGCTTCCTGTCATTCATCGTTTACTTTGCACTGCAATTTACTTGTTCCTCCAGTCTTACATAAGAGAAAACACACACTTTTGTTTTTACTTTTTGTATTAGTATTTGTGTGTGAGTAAAGGACTGAGTAGGGAGCTTCTATGTCAGACTTTTGGCAAGGATGTGTGAGAAGTAAGTGTAAGCAGAGGTAAAGCCAAGGTTTACCAGGTAACTGGCCTCGGGTTATGAGGACGCTCATGAAGCCACATGGAGCTCCGCAGCATGGCAGCTGCTAAGAGCTGAGGAGACCACAGAGCTTAAGACTGAGGCTTCCGAGAGAGAGGCTAAGTTCATAAAGGGCACCTATGGTCTGTCTCTGTTTAAAAGAGCAAGAAGAAGGCCTAAGGGAAGCGGTCAGTTTTTTATGAGTTACTAAGGAGCACCATGTCTTTGCTGCTTCAGTCTTCATCTGATGTGTTCCAAGTGCTGCTAAAGGAATCATTCAGATTCCAGGGCTGAATCCACCTCTGTATAACTTGAAATCCCTTCTGGATGTCTATGGCTTCCTGAATTATTTTCTAAACTTTTTCAAGAATCATAATTTACCTGTGACATGAAGAAATGAGATTCTTGTCCATCTTCTGAGTGAGAAACTTGGGAGGCGAAGATGCAGATCTATCTCTTGACAAATCATTTGGTTATTTCTTTAAATTATCATACAAGTTTGACTTTGTCGTCAGGCCTTTCTGTAGAAAAGTGCTACAGGCCCAGGCTCTGTCCCTGGCTTCATTTGGAGTATTCTTTTCTTATGTTCCAGCATCTGCTCCAGATCTGTCCTTTTACTTCTGCCTAAATTCCACTCACACCTTACAGCCAGCCCCCAGCAACCCTTCCCCTTGAAGTCTTTCTCTATGCTCTAAAAGTTCTAGGCTTGCTGGCCAGGGAGATGGTTCAATAGAATAAGTGCTTTCCTGACAAGCATAAGGGCCTGAGTTTAATCCCCAGCTCCACAAAATAAAATTGCCCAACTTATGGAACCGGGGAGATAATTCAGTGGAATACGCCCTTCCCTGGCAAGTGCAAGGGCCTGAGTTCAATCCCCGGTTCCGCCAAAAAAAAAAAAAAAGGAAAGAAAAAATCAAAAAGTCCCAGGCTTTATCTTGTCACTTCATTTTGCAAATTATCTTTTTGCCATAGTAAGATTTTCTTAAATTTAGCAAGCATGCCTAATTTATTTATGTCACATGTCAAAGACGTAGCATAGAGCATGACATACAATAAGTAATCATGAAATGCATATATCCATTTATTTATTCATTTAATTATTCATTTAATATATATTATTTGGCTTCCTGTTGTATTCCAGGTAAAGCTCACCTTTTGTGAATGGCTCTCTGAAATGAAGCCCCTTCAATGTTATTCTCTGAGTGGCTTCAGCTTTCCAATGACATCTCTTGTTCTCTTGCTCTCTCTCTCTCTCTCTCTCTCTCTCTCTCTCTCTCTCTCTCTCTCTCTCTCTCCACATGTGTGCATCTGACAAGGGACTTATGAGCAGGTACAATATTTTAAGTTTTATTTGCAGTTAACACTCTAGAACAAAGCTGCATGTTTGAACTTGGCTATATCCATAATGATGCCTTTTTAAAAACAGATCTGTAACAGACATGTCATACTGCTAACATTTTTGAAATGTCAGTGATGAGTATGCAGGAATCCATGATATAAATTTATGATGCCTGGAGTGGCTTATAATTTTAAAATATTAAATGTTAGACCCACTATTTTCAGCCTCAGTTCTGAAATTGACCAAACTGCAAATACATATATATCTACAATTTATATATGTAGTATTATATGTAATGTTTTAAAGAAGGTGCATTTTTTCTGGAGATCGAACACAAAACATTAATTACATTTTTAAAGAGCTTTACACTTCAGATAATTTGAGAGCAGCCCTTTTGGGCTTGTCATGGTGGTGCGCACCTACCAGTTGCTCCTGCATGAGGCGATTCACTCCCCATGGTGAATCCATGGCAACAGGTGTTCCTGCTCCATGGAGCTGAGGTCACCAACCTCACAGAGGTCACATGCCTGCTCAGACCTTATGGCTTTGGGGCTGGAGCTCTTTCTAATGCAGACGCCAGGTGGCTCCTTCCCTGAGCTGGTTTCCTTCAGCTCTCTTGGCCATATGGAGTAGGTTAAGCTGCTGTCAGCAGCAGACAGGCAGGTAGGACTTCAATTACCCTTTCCACTTAATGAACGAGGTGAGTTATTTTCCCTCTATGGCAATTTGTCTTCAGTGTCCTGTTTGTATATTAAAGGAATTTCCTCCTAACTCCTTCATCCTAAATATAGATTAATTAGGAAAATCCCCTGGACTCCCAGGATCTTCTCATTCTTCACTGAGAAATGCTTGCAGTATGCGCTGCATGTGCAAGGTGCCACACTTTGCACTAAATCTGCTTCTAACAGAGCTGATACAAGGCTGCAGCTGCAAAATCAATTTTAAAGTCAACTAGCTGGCCAGTGCAGTGGCAGGAGCCTGCAGCCAGTGTGAGCTCATGCAGCAGTACCAGGGAATGTGCAGGTAGGTCCTAAAGAGCCCTCTGATTCAGAACTTTTAAGTCTGGAAATTGGTCTGAAATGATCTTCAATCTGGAAAACTCTCTATGCTCAGAGTAGTGTTGTTTAAAATATTGAAAGAATAAAGACAATTGAAATAGCAATAGATTAATCTGTGTTTCAAATCTGGTTCATTTTCATGAATAATTGATAAATTTTAAACTTTTTTTGGACCCAACAAACAGGAGGCATACACCATCTTTATCTGAAGGAGTCACTGACTAACAGAGATTCATAGCTCAAGAAACAAGAAGGAGATGCATAAAAATCAATCAGGAAAGGGCCGGAGGGGAGCTTTAAAATGGGCTTCAGGAAGTTTTACTGCTCTTTTTCCCAAGATAAGGAATACGCTCATGTCCAGAAAGCTAGTGGTTTCTGACACGAGGACATTGTGGGGTTTGAACCCCGGCATTTCTCCTAGCTTCCATGTTAACACCTCTCCATTTTGGAAATTGTTTTCCTCCACTTCTTACAGTTCTCAGGAGTGTCTGTCACAGTGTGCCCTCAACCACACTCTGACTAGCTCCAAGGTCAGTCAGCATTCTTTGGAAGCCACCTTGTCCTTCATGTTGCAGAAGTCCCAGCCAGGGAAGCAATCAGAACTCTATCCCTACCTTGTGCATCGTAAGATGTCACTATCTTCAGTAATTAAGGAAAACACCTGCTCTACCCATTCTTCCAAGCTATGCGAAAGGATATGGATACAATTATCTTTTCTCTTTTCCTGGAGCTAATTTGATTTGGGGTTTTGTCACTTGCAAGCCAATTACTCTTGACAGAACAAGTTAGTGTGGCTTGTACCATTGTACATACATGAAAATAAAACAAATAACAACTCCAGCAAAATGTGAAGACTACATTCCAGAAAGATTCCAAGGAACTAACTGTGCTAACGCAGTGAGCATTCAATTATTGTAGATCGATTTTTCTCTTGCTCTTTCTACTTTTCCATATTTTCTTCCCAGTTTCTCTATAATAGGTTTATACTTCACGCTAGATGGTAAACAACAGCACTCACTCAAGACCTGAGTCAGTCAGCACCATGGCAACATCGCAGGGAGGAGAAGAGGGAGGAAGGGAGCAACACAGGAGGCTAGATGCAGATCGATTACAGGAAAGTATATTGTTTCCATTTTCACTTCCACCAATTGCATCTTGGGGAAGTATGCTAAGCTCTGCCACAACGTTGAAGTTACACACTGTCAAACATCTATAGCTGTCATAAAGGTCAGTCTTGGAAAATGTTAAATCGACACCTTACTGAGGAATGTGTATGTGCTTTATTGGGCAAGAATGTCTGGTAAATAGAAGAAAAGGTTAAAAAAGGAAGGTTTATTTTAATACTTAGCAAGGAGCAAATACCTTGGCAAATCTTAATAGACTCATACAATCTTCTGACACCATAAATACTAAGCTGCCAGAGGAAATCCTGGGGAGAAGATGGCCCATCCCAGCAGGCTGTCACAGTGTAATCCTGGTAGCTCATTGTTAGATACTGCCTGACTCTTCCCTCAGGGTGGATGACAGGACTCTGAAGAGCTCCTCATCCTCTTAGCTTTAGCAGCCACTGACAGAGCCTTGAATAGGGCAGACTTCAGTTTCTAGTTCTTTATCTGAGTGGAGCCCGAGTATGCAGGATTCCTGTGGCATGTAATACACCCCTCTCTAAACCAAGTGAAGACAACAGAGCCTCTCCAGTAGCCTGTCCTGTGGTTCAAATAGGTGCTGGTGTCCAGTCTCCTGTGCCAACTTGCTAGTGTGGGCAGGGGATTGAACATCAAACCAAGGGTTGTCAACAATGGGACTCGGTCGCATTTGAGGAGATGGCTGGATGCTGCCATGTCTGTAATGAGCTATTTCTCAAAAATATGCTTGCAATAAATATCTCATCAGACTAAAATGTTCCAGCAAATGTAGGAAGGAGGCAGGCTTCTTTAAAACATCAGGCTCTGTATCATCTTTGGAAATGTAAATACATATTCAGAAAGTCATCATTTAACCCAAGATCTGGATTCAGAAATGTGAAGCCCTAAAGAAAAAGGAAGGAAGATCGGGGAACTCGAGGAAGCATCGTTTTCAGCCCAGCCCCTCCCAGCGCTGTTTCAGAGCCATCAGGCCTCAGGAAAGCTCACTGTTGGTTGTGCATGGCTGCCCAGCCACTTCCTTTCTTGACCCTGTAAAGAGCAGATGAATCTGAGATCACTGCTGTCCTACCCACCTCCTGCCTCCTGCCACCCTGATCCACATTTCCTGCTGCCACCAAGTCATCTTAGAAAATCAGACCTAAGATCTAGCTTCTGTGTCAAGCCAAGCAAGGCAAAAAACCAAGCTCCTGAATGACCTCTGATAATAGTCCAACCACATCTGCTGCCCCTCTCTCATTTACACTCCCCTCAGCTTGCCTTTCTGGCTCTGCTTGCCTGCTGTTTCGGTGGGACCCATGTTCCTCCCACTGCTTCTAGCACACTGGATTTTCTGTGCCTCTATAGCTTTATTCCTGTACATTTTCCTGCTTAGTGTGGTTCTGTTTCCTTATTCTGTGCATAATTAGAGAGATGCACACAGGAGTCAGGGAACAGTGCCAACCTCATGGAAGGTAAGAGTAGAGGCCAAAGGCAGACTGCCATGAATGAAAACCCTTGAGGACTGTGAACAGTTCTATGTGCCTATAATCCTCGTTCTTTGCGAGGATGATGAAGATAGTTTGCAAGTTCAATTCTAGCCTGGGCACCTTAGAGAGACCCTGTCTGAAAGTTCTAAAAAATGAAAAGAGTTGGGATGTAGGTCAGGACAAAGTCCTGAATTTAATCAGCGTCACAATAAAGACACACAAACACACACACACAGTCACACACACACACACACACACACACACACACACACACACACACACACAACCTGGATTGAGATTAGGGCTATCTGGGATTTTGTTTGGTACCAACAATTTAGGTTCTTTAAAGGAAGGAAAACCATGAGGTATCAAGATACTTCAGTCCTCTAATTTCCTGATTATAAGATTTTTCATTTATAAGTAAGAAGTCTAAGAATCCACAGATGTGAACCAATAGCCTAGAAACCTCTAGCTAAGAAATTCAGGGTATCCCATCCTCCCTGCTCTACCTCAGTTATCACACCTGGACTGTTCCTTGGCATCGAGCTTATACATCTGCTTCAGCATCTGCCAAACTACATTATAACTCATAAACTTACATTTTTCTCCCACTTTAAATTGAAATTTATAAGATTATGTCACACAGGTTTCTTCAATTCCTGGATCATCACAGGTGAGGAAAAATAGTTTGTGGCATGACTCATAAGATGAGTTGGTTTAAAAACATCGTTTCTTTTAGGTATTGTGAGAACAGCATGTATTAAGTGTTTTACCCTCTAACTTGGTGCTTATAATGGCTCTATTTGTTATTTTTATTCATGATTTGGTGACTGAATTGTGACCTTTCTTTATTAATATAGTCAATATTATTTTACCTGGCTCCAAGAGGAAAAGATTAATATTTAAAATGACTTGGGAATTTGAGAAACAAGATACAATTTAATACTATTTGAAACTGCTGTGTATAGAAAAGAAAAATCATCCCTGGATACACATTGGACAGAATAGAATTTAAAAATTACAGAAATGAATTTGAGGGTCATTCTTGATCTAAGAAAACTATGAATTTATAACACACTTTATTTTTATTGAAATAGTTAGATATATGAAGTAGTTATGAAATACAATGTAAACTTATCGTTCCTGACTTGGACTGTTTATAGCTCTTGGGCAACTCAATTGATATCTATGTTTTATGACTTCACAAAAAAGCAGAAATATGGAAAACATTCCATGATCAAGAAACAAAAAGTAAGTAGTCAGTGGCTGAAATGATCCTCTAGCATGTACCAGGCATGTTTTCTGAGCTTATTTTCATGGCCAATAACATGAAAGCTCACAACAACTCTTTGAGTAAGTGGAGGAAGTAGATGGCACAGTCTTAAGACATTAAAGTCTTTAAGACATTAAAAAGACTTCAGGAGATGTGAGAGCCAAGGTTCTCCAGAACTGTGCACAGCTGCGATGACTTCTCCATAGCACCAGGCTTCGTGCAGAGGACAAGCACTTTTGTAGCCTAGAGGAAGTGATATTACAAGAGACTATGAGTCAGATCGAGGTTGTACTTGTAAGCAAAGAAGAAGCTCTGATTTTGTTGATGAACAGACAAGGGGACAGTGGACCAAGCTGTGTCTGCACACAGTTGCTGGAGATGTGAGGAAGTCTTCCATGGGCCTGGGAGAAGACTTTCTCTCTGGAACCTGATGTCCACTGTGAGCAAGTTCTGAGATGTGGTGAGCCTGAATTCTGTGCACGATTGCGCATCCCAGGTGGGATGGCAGCAGCTAGTACTTCGCTACTTTCCAGGACAGCCAGCTTCTGTGGGAGCGGCTGTTTGTGGATCCAGCTGACATCTCTTTCATCCACCCACCCCTTGTTCTCCTTAAACAATAGCAGGATACAAATGTGAGTTTTACTCACTCTAATGAAAAGGGTAGCGCTTCTCTCCCTGTAACTATTTTCAAAAGCCTTGATGATTCATGAGATTTGCACAAGTGCATTTAGAGCTGAAAGTAAGTGTATAAGGAGTTGAACAATACCCTGCCCCAGCCCTGCCGAGAGGGGAGGGTGCTTCCATTATAAATAACTCTATGCTTCTAAGGCCAGCACACTCTTCATTACTTTCTTCACTACTCCAATTCTCCCGCGGGAAGAATAAACATCATCCAAAACAAAACTTGCCATAAGAGAAGATTGCTTCTTGGGTGGGCATGAATGCAATTTTGTCCTAAGCCTGGGTGTACACAACATGATTTTTAGCTTTCCCTTTGAAGACCCTTATTCACTGAGTTTAGTTAAACATTCTTTATGAAAGAATAAAATACGGACAGATCTTCAAATAAAAAACAGTGAAGACTGTGACTGGCTCCCTTGTCGCAAGAAGGAAATTGGGTCCATACCATCTTCCGCGGATCTAGTTCACTTCATTCAGGCACGTGGTGAGGATCGAGCTTACCTTTGGAGCTGGTACAGTCAAAATGTGCTGGCTTCCATTCTTTTTTTCCCCTCTTCTACAATCTACATTTCTCTTTTAAGTTAGCAGTAGTTCTTGATGCTTCTCTTTTGGAGAAGATTACAAACTTCAAAAAAGTCTCCCTTTGGGAATTTTTCCTTCAGAGCTGCTTTTGAAAAGAATACTTAGAGTATACACGACACCTGTGATTGCCTCTACTGCTCTCCTAGGTACCAGATCACAGGAGCCTGTCTTCTTGCTGGTCTCTGAGCTCAGTAGACATCCATTGCCCACAGTGCCAAGTGGTTACTTCTTAATATTTAGGCTGCTGCTCTGAAGCCGTCTCCTCACTCACCTTCTCTGACTACCCCACCCCAACGTGGCCAGCCAGTCCATGACATCTTGGTGCTCTAAAATGCTGGCTAGAGTTCCACCTCAGCTGGCTGATTCTGTGTTCTTGTCACTCTATCAGAATGTGCTCCATGAGAGCAGAATGACCTCAGGGGGCATTCTCCACACAGAACCAAGGGCGTTTGTTGGATGAATGAAGGGGAGGACGCACACCAGGGAATATACTGCATCCTTCTGTGAACGGTTTTGTACTGTACAAATAACACATGCTCAGAAAGATACAAACAGATATGCAGTACCTGGCACCCCACTTATGTTGTGAGCACTAAGTTGGAGTAGAACGGAGTAGCTACCAAGCATACTGTATACCTCTAGCAGCAGAAAACAGGCCACCAGGGTGGAAGAGAGGTAAAACCACATGGTCATCACTTCCCAGATCTGCTCTAAGTTGCCGCAAACTCCTTTCATGTAACCCTAATAAGGAGCTTGGTTTTATACGACTATGGAAATACAGTGTGACTCAGTTGGCCTTCAGCTGTATATAGCTGAGATGGACAGGAAGCTAATCAGCTTACCTTCTTCCTTCTGGCCAGCTTTCCCTCTTCAACTAAAAGGACTCCTCAGCCATATGGACAACTGATCAACTCCCAGAACTGCCTGACTCTCCTATTGTTATGCACACTCCTCCCTCAACGAGAAAATCTCTTTCACATCCTTCCTTTTCTTTGAAATGATAATTTGTTATTCAGAATGCAACTTGAACATTAGCTTCTCTATCAAAATTGTCCACGTTGCTTCAGAGCAAATGAATCTCTTTGCTTTTCTAGATCATCCATCATTAAATTCATTCCTCAGACTTTTGAATTACTCCAAAATTAGTGATCAGACCTGTGGCTCGATCAGATTTAGGTTAGATATTTTCTTTTACAAAGTTACCTTAACTGGAAGTATATACTGCTTTTTCAAAAATTAGATGAGTTCAACAGCCTTTGATTTTAAATACCTAACTGTTAATCTAGTAATAGGTAGTGGTATTTTTGCTCTAGATTCTGAGTGGGAATATTTCTTTTGAGGAAAGCATTTTCTTCTTTCACAACTTGTGTATTGTGAAGTACGATTTGATAGAAAAGACAGGAAAAATCCCTGGTATTTATTTCCCTACTTGCTAGGTATAAAACAAGTTGACTCATAGCATGCTCAGAACAAGCAATTGCCAAAAAAAGTCAATAAAATAATGAACTATATGTGGTTAATTAAAAAGAATATTTTAAAAGTTACACATAATCACTGCACATGTACTATTTGTAAATTTATTTCATTTTAGCACAATGTATATAGCTACTGCTTTTATATTTATAGTCCTGTGACTTGGGGAAGACTGAGAAGGGAGAGTTGAGTGGTTCTGCCTTATTTTTCAGTTCTGAACAGTAATCCATCTGACTATAAAGAGATACTCTATTTTTTGTGGTTATGCTCAGCAAATACTACTTTTGGATTTTTAAATTACTCAGTTTCTTATAGTCTTAGAATCACATCCAGGAAAATTATTTTAAATGTGGACTGTTATGATGAACTCTACAGTTCAGATTTCCTGTTTGGTACTTTCCCTTCACTTTCTGTTTATTGTGCTGACTCTGTGCTTTGATCTTAATATCAATGTTTAGACACCTGCTGGCTTTCTCCAGCCAAATATACCCAAATCCAAACTCCTCTTCTTTCTTCAACACTAAATGTACCATACCCACACTTGTATTCATTTCTCCCAGTGGCAACTTCAGACTCTTCAGGACAACCGTGGAGCTCTTCACTAGCATACTGTCTGTCTTGCACAGGTCAGTGTGCAATTCCAAACACACTCAAAATGTAGGCATTTCTATCCTTCCTCTCTGTTCAGTCATAAGTTTTCTTGTCTAGATACCTATCAGAGTACAGAATCCCACCTGCTTCTTCTCTTAGTATGTGTAGTGTGATCTAAACCACTCCATCCACCACAGAGTACACTTCCAAGCATTCCCAGGAGTTAGTAATCTTAGCTCCTACTATTATAATCTCATGAAATTCATTTTCCTGTAGCATGTAAACCATTATCCTCTCAGGGCTCTATATTTGTAACTACCTTTGCTGGAAAGGCTTTCCTCAGATTTTAGGTCCTATTCTATTACTTTACTCAACTAACTTTTTCAGGGTCCCTTCCTAACATTTTATGCAATTCTGTATTTAAGATATATTTACATTTTTTATTTTATATCTCTCTCGTATCTTAAGATCCATTGAACAGAAAACTTAGTTTTGTTCATGATTTTACTCTTCTAGAATGGGCTCTGGCATTCGCTGCTTGGTAATTTTTTATGCATTTATCAAGTGAACTTTGACTTTTGGTACTAAACCTCTGTGATTTCCAATTTTTGAGTTTTAGAATGTTGCTTTCATCACTTCTTACAAATTTTAATCTGCTGTGATGCTCTTTCTCTTTTCTTATATTTTGCTGAATTTATCTTCTGCTTTCTTGAGTGAGTCAATCCTTCTGCTTTCTTGAAGATGTCACTTGAAAGTCATCATTGAGTAACCCCAACATCAGAATCACCCACAGACTTACTTTTATCATGTGCTTTTCACTTTTACTTTCAGTAGTTTGGTCTCTTCTTTTTGGATGTCTGATAATCTGTTTTGCTTGACAGATGCAACACTGCAGAAGTTCTTGCTGGCTATAACTTTATCAGGCAAATGTCATATACAGACATGACTGAAAGATTGTCATCTTCCTACTGATACTTTTTTGTAGACCTTGTTAGTAAGGATTTAGTAAAGTTTCATCCTTTAATCTAGGCATAAACTTCACTGTACATATGCCATCAATAACCTTATTCCTTTTAGAGTGCACCTTTCTGATGTCTTGGCTGAGACACACTAAAATGTTTGCAAGAGCCAATCTATTTTGGTAAGCCTTGAACTTTGCATTGGTCTCCTGGATACCACAGAGCTGCTGAGGTTCATATTAGACCTCTCAGGTGATCTTGTTGTATAGCTAATAACCCATCAGGAAACAGTATATACAGGCCCTTTTGGAGTCAGTCAGAAGCCAAGAAAGGGCTTTGTACTTTGCAGTGGTAGGTCCTGCAGCAACCCTGAACTTCAACTTCTTCCTCTAAGCCAGATTTTTAGGTCTTTTTTTTTTTTTCTTTACTTAAGTTTCATTCCATCTACTCAGCAGGCTGAGTCAAGTGGATCCTAATTTTCAGCTCAGTGTAAACAACTTAGTGAGTTCCTGTTTCAAAAAAAAAAAGTGGGCTGTGGATATTGCTCAAGGGAAAGGCACCAGATCCCTTCCTGAATGCCTCCAAAAGAAATAAGAGGAAGAGGCTGGATGTGTAGCTCTGTAGCTCTGTGGCAGAACCTTCCTGGCTTGATGCATCATTACTGAAAAACAAGTACTAAAAGATTTCACTGTTTTCATACAAAGGTAACAACTGTAAAACAAACATATAGATGTATAGCTGTTTGCCACAGTGATATGATTTTTTAAGATGACTACATGCTTTTATCTGTAGTGTACTTAGTCCATGCACGTGTGTTTTAAGGGTTATTAGCTATGGCTATGTTACTTCAAATGATATTTGTTTTCTTTCCCTAACAATATATAATGAGTGCTCTCTCTATGTCCTCTCCAGAACAGAGTGTAGCCAACATTTAAAAGTTTCAATAGGATGAAGCAAGTTAAAAGTGGCTTTGTGCTGCTGATTGGATTGTCTTCTTGGTTATGTCTTCACTCCAGTGTCATCCTGATGTTTCTTGGCTATTTTTCTTCCTTTTATGTAATTGTTTTGCTTATGTTCCTTTCAGGTTAAATAATCTTGTTTAGTTTGTTAATAAAGATTTATAGGAGTTCTTTGTGGGCACAATGCTGCTAAGCCCTTTTCACCTCTAGTCTACTTAAGAATTTCTAGCCATGGGTGGCTATCTTTTTCTTCAGGACATTTCATAACTGCAAGTTGTTTGGGCTTGAAAAGGAGGGTTTCTGTGTACTCTGGATCTTAACTCAAGAAAAATAAACCTGAGTGTCAATTAAATACAATTAGGCACAAGAAAGCCTGGCAAGCAAACATGCTTTGTGTGGTGTGAGCAAGGGTGAGGTCACATCCTCGAGCCTCCCCCTCCTTGTCTCCCCTGCAGAACGGCTCTGACCTTTGTTCACCTTTATTGTTTTTTGGAGCTCATTTCAAAAGTTTGCTGGTCATGGGCAATGTAGAACTTTCTGTAAAAACTGTGTATAGGTGAAAAATCAGCCAAACACAGCAATTAGGTGATGAGAACCAGGGTTGGAGAAGCACAGACAGTACTGTCCAAGGTGTCTGCTTTTGCAAACATGGTGTTGATTTTGTTGTAGATCATGGAAAAAGCTTAGCTTTTTCTTTTTCTTTCTTTTTTTTTTTAACCATACAGAGTCGATGAATTAATACATTGCAAACTGTTTTCATAACGTTTTGGTACTGTACAAGGTGCATACATGAAATTATATTTACAGGTTTTTTATAGCTGAATTATATCAAAGATTCAATAATTATTTACCTAGTGGATGACCATAGCACTAAAAGCCAACATAATATCCTGTCCAACCACCATTAGTGCA